>PVHP010002901.1:0-83853 GCA_004024765.1 Zapus hudsonius | reverse complement strand
GATTTAAGGGGGCAGAATTCATGTTATGATCGCTGTCAAGTAGCACTCTTTCCCCAGGGACAGGGAGGCTGGTAGTTGTGCAAGGCAGCAGAAATGAGGAGGAAGGAAGGAAAGAATATTTGATTATTTTTTTCATAAACAACCAATTCCTCCAGCACCTGGCAGCGGTTCCTGCTGCTGTGAGGAGAATATGAATGGATTTAATACTCGCTGCTTTGTGACTAGGAAGAATCGCCTGCCCTTGCAGCTCTCCGATTGGTGACATGCCAGGAATGTGGTACATGGACAAGGGAAAGCTCCTGAGAGTGCTTCACGTTTGTCTCACTTCCTCCTTCAGATCCACTTTGCAAGTCCTCCTCTTCCTCTTCTGCTACACTTCTTACCCCTCACACTCTTCACAGAGCTACAGCTCTCACCCCAACACAGGGGCATATCTCTAAGTGCGTCACTATTCTGCCTACATTGGTTCTTCCATTTTGTAAAAATCACATCTCTTATTTTAATGAAATCTTTGTCTTCATCAGTAACACTAGTGCCAACTAATAGTTATGGAATACAAATAAAAAAATACAACAGCAACAACAAACTTACAAAGCAGTCAAGAAAAGTCAGCTAATAAGTTAGGCTGGATGCATACATTTCTAATGACTCATTACCACTAGGTGGCACTGTGAAAACATCTCTTTTAAAGTCCTTAACAAAATTCCCAAATATGGAAAACACGTCTACAGAGCCTTTCACGTTGAAAATACTTTGTATCTAGTATGTGTGCCTGTGTGTGTGTGTGTGTGTGTGTGTGTGTGTACATGGTTGTCATGTTAAAAAGTAAATGTTACAGAAAATAGTGATAGAATTATTTTTGAGAGAAGGGCTTCATGATTGATACTCTTTTAATCCAAATAAGAATTTTAGCATTTGTTAAACATTTACATTGAATATTGAATGTGTTTAGTCCCAAGTGGGTCTTTTCTGGCATCTTCTGAAGTGTGATATTTTAGACACCAGAATGAAGGGCTAAGTCCATACAGTTGTATTCTACATACACTGCTTGTACACTAGGGGCAATTATTTGAAAACAATTAGTGCCCTTTAGGGGAAACATGAAGTCTGTGGGCCACAGATGTTCTGACTTCGTTAGGAACTTGGTGTGTTGAAAGTTGGGAAATTACTACTCCGTGGAGAAGAACTCTTCAGAACACGCTGTCTATCGTGTGTCTCTTTAATGTCTGTTCCTGTGATTAAGAGCGACCATTTTCAGGCTGGTGCATTCTCTGTGTGCCTAAGATATCTGTCTACTGACAGAGATGAAAAGCTGCTATTTCACAACTTTGTGCATTGAGGTCGGAGGTTGATATGACAGTTCAGATACTATTGCTCTTGAAGAAAAGCCAGGAGTCCAAAGTGATTTAATACAAAAAAAGTAGAAATGTCTGTAATTTTACATTGGTGATTGCCTGTCTTAACCCAGAGCAACTTTGTGGATAAGAGGATGTGTGCCTGCTCACTTTCAAGTCGAGAAGTGACGAGGCAGGAGTCTTGAAGACATTGCATGGCAGAACCAGGAATGAAAGATCAAAGCTAGGGAGAAAAATTCAGGGAATTTACAGGGAAAATGGCTAGGTCATTTTTCAGTGTGTATTCAGATAAAAGCTGGTAAGATAATATGTGTCGTTTTGTAAAAAATGAGGAAAGAGACTTGCTGTCTCCCCACATCTCCTCTGAAACCTTTAGGGGGTCACGTATAAAGTAGTGTATGTGTATGCATAGGTAACGTGTGTGTTTGAACCGGGAGTTTTCATAGTTTCCTTTATTTGACCATGGGGCCCTCTTGCCATTGTCCAGCCTGGCTTTGAACTCAAGGGCTCAAATGCTTCTGAGGCCTGAGCCTCCCAAGCAGCTGAGACTATAGACCCTCCAGGCCAGCAACACCAAATCTGATTTCAGGCTAAGTTTAAAGCACATGCTAACCATGGAGTTACATTCCTAGCCCATGGATCTGTCTTTTGTTTTTAATTTGTCATTTTCATCACATTTTCTGTCATCCAGAGAGCAGGAGACCTGGGGTTTCCCCCCCTACCTGGGGAAGGCAGTACTTGCTCCTGAAGACCATAGCTGTCACAGCTCCTGGATGATTCATTCTACAGAGGCATTGATGCAGCTGAAAGTCCAGTTCATGATGGGAACATTGACTAGTCTCTACACGAGAAGAACAGTGGGAGGAATTAAAGCACATACCTCAAGGCGTGTGTCTTGTTTGGGGATTTGACATGTGAGCAAAAAGCGGAGCCTGAGGCGCTATAAACAGCAACAGCTACTACTTGGAATAGTTGTGAAGTAGACGACAGAACTATATGTTTATCATAAAACTTTCTAATTGAATCTGTTCCTGGTAGCGGCTGTTAGTCTGTATTTACAGAGATGAGTCTGTGTCTGGCTGGAAAGCTGTGGGGAAGGAAAGATGTGTGCAGGGGATGAAGGACATGAAGGGTTAATTTTCAGGCTGTCATGTCTTAACCCTGGAACAGGGTGACTATTTCCGATACTCAGCCTTCCCTCACAGTTACAGAATACATGATTTTGATGCCAAGTCCCATGGTGCACTAGGGATCTAAGTCATTTATTTGGGACAATTCACTCCATGTATGTAAAAGTCCTAGTGTTCTACGACCATCAGAATTGAGGGTGAAACAATATTTGAGAAGGAAAGTTATTGTGAATCCCTGAGCAACGTGTCACTACAAGATCAAGTTCTTAATTTGATTTTTTAAAAGAGGAAAGAATCTGATTTTCTAATGATGAAGCTCTTTGTCAGGTGTGTGTGCATGTTTGTATAAGCCAGAAATCAACACTGGCTGTCTTCTTCAATCGCTAATATATATAGTTTGTTTTTCGAAGTGAAGTCTTGCTGTAGCCAGGCTGACCTAGGTAGTCTCAGGCTGGCTTCGAACTCATGGTGATCCTTCTTCCTCTGCCTCCCAAGTGCTGGGATTAAAGGCATGCACTACCAGGCTAGGCCCACCTTATATATTTGAGAGTTCTCATACTGAACATAGACCTTACCTATTAGCTACATAAGCTAGCTAATCAGATCCCCCCCATCCTCCTGCACCTCCCCAGTACTGGAATTACAGGCACCATTATAGTGGCTTTTACGTGAGTTCTGGGGATCCAAACTCAGGCCCTCACTGCGTGCAAGGCAGACACTTTACCAACTGAGCCATTTCCCCAGACACTCTGATGGCAAATCTTTAATCATGCTGAGGCTGGGTAGCCAGAATGCAGGTTAATGCTTTAGTCCCAGCTCTCCTGAGGCTGGGGCACAGGGAATACTTTGAGTTCAAGGCCTATAGAGTGAGACCTTGTGTCTCAAACCCAAAAACCAATAAAAAGACCCCAAATGAGCAAAATATGGGAGTAAGTACAACTTTTCTTCCTTCTTTCCCTCCCTCCCTCTCTCTTTCTTTCTTCCATTATCTTCTTTCTTTCCTTCATCCCTCCCTTCCTCCCTTCATCCTCCTTTCTCCTTTCTTTTCCTTTCTATTTTTCTTCTACACATGATCATGCTATATAGCCCAGGCTGGCCTTGAACTAATATTCCCTTTGCTTAGACCTTTCTAATGCTTAGATTACAGGTGTGCATCCCATCCATGTCTGACTCTCAGAAGTTTTTTGATAGATGCTAAAGATCTGGGGTTTACATCAAAGTGTCTCAGTATGTCCTCTGATGATTCTGAAATGATGACACAGACACCCTTGATTTTTTTCTTCACTGTTCTCTTTTTGGCTCACCTGTTTTCAAAGAGCTCATGCTAATCATGGAGAAGTGAATCAGAATACTTGGATCTGTGGGAGCCCCAAGGCTTCTTTGCTTTAAGTGACATACTTGGTGCCATAGCCTAGCCTGTTAGTTGTGATTTTAGTATCTTTGGTGTGCCATCTGCTTCTTCCAAAGGAGCCATTGACATTTGCCATTTTGCTAGTGAGCTGCTGCAGTTGAAACATGGGGTGTCTTGCTTGAGTTCCCATCTCCTGGAGACCACAGGAAGCTCAGACAGGTAGCTGCTTGAATCTCTGAGGCTGTAGGCATTTCCCAGTGTGGCTTGTTCTTCCTGTGTCGGGTCCAATCCAGACATCAGGGTGTCAATCTGCAGGGTTTGGCTTGAGTGCCTTGGGCTCAGGGTCAAAGAATCTACTTTATAAAGTATGGGAGGCTCTGTTTAAGAACTAGGCAAAGTGTGATCAATGGAGTTGAGCAGAGTTGGCTTGTGGTTGGTTTTTTAATGACACTGAAGGACCAAGCACCTTATCTTGCTATTTCATCAGCTGATAAATTATTCCAATATGGTATATTATTTTCTTTAATTTTTTTTCTCCTGGCAGTAAAGAGTTGCCAAGACTTTGCAGTCTTTGGTAATTTTTTGTGGTGGATGCATTTTGCAGTTTTTTTTTGAAAATGAGATCCAGGGATGGAGGGATGGCTCAGCGGTTGGGGCACTTGCTTCCAGTGCCTGAGGCCCTGGGTTCAATTCCCCAGGACCCACGTGGGCCAGACCCACAAGGTGGTGGCCCTGGTGCACTCTCTCTCTCTCTCTCTCTCTCTCTCTCTCTCTCTCTCTCTCTCTGCTTGAAAATGAATAAAGTAAAAAAAAAAAAGAAAATGAGATCCAACTCCTCTCTTGTATAGATAAAAACATAGGAAAGAGGAAATTTTAGGGTAACAGAAATGCAGAGTCAGGAGTCAAAATGAAATTTTTGGATTTCAAGCCCAGCCTATATTTTTGGCATTATACATAACCATCTAGGTGAATCAATATACCTTATTTAAAATCAGGTCTCACAGGATCATTCTAAGCGAGCCAAGATAAGACTTGGGGGAAGGAGAGAATTTAGGTGAACATTACTTTATTTCCCAGTCTTTCAGAGGCACTCACACGACATGCTATGATACAAGGAACAGGTACGCAAATGACCTCAGGTGCCTACTTTGACAGTGACTCACCTGATACTGAGGGTTCGCCTCCTCTCTCAAGCTAAGCTTTTCCAAGTTAGTTATAAAGCGTGCAAAAGTCTGTATTCTCTAAAACAGGGCCATCTTCTCACGTGGACCTTAAAAAGGTATGGAGACAGGGGGCTAGGCTGAATTTAAGTTGCTTTATATGTGCAGCCAGAGAGCCTTGTCCCACCTGTCCCTGGGGACAAGGGGTGATCCTAGCTGTAACAAATCTCATGTCCCCCAATTAATCTCTTTTCTTAGTCCCCCCTTTGTAACATGGAGCTTTCTCTGGACTCCATAATAGTCAGTTGCAAACCACAAGAAACTCTATTAGAAAATTGTCTTGAAGGGTTAGAGTTAGTAACCATTTAATCCAGGTTGAAATCGTGACCCAGAGGCCTGCCGAATTACACAAAATGACATAGTGTTGGCTTCATTATTAAACATCTTCCTGAAACAGATTGACCCTTCTGTTAGAATTTCACAAGGCTCCCATTAATCATTTCTCATCTCGCTACCGTTGTGTCTTCGTCTGTAGGTGAGTCCTCAGGAGTCCGAAGAAAGGAGTGGTCACAAGCAAATTTCATACAGAACTCAAGTGAATGACGCAGAACACAGTGGAAGGCCTTGCCAGTGTCATAATGGTCACTAGTGACCATTTATCCAGCTTGGATGAGGCCCTCTGCTCTATTGGCCACATGCTGAGTGAGTCCTAGCCTTGGTAACAAACATGGATTCTAATGTCTCGAAAACAGCATGGACTTATGCAAGCGTAATTCATCGCTTGGTTATTATTCTTTTTATTGTTACTGGAACATTGGTTAATTCAATTCTGTCCTCTGAATTGAACTTTAACCAGGATTAGATTTGTATTTTATGACAACTCAGGACATTGCTCATAAATGAATGGATTTTCTGTCTTTTCAGCTTTGTGTCTGAATATTGCTGAGTTCTGATGTTGATCCTGCTGTTTTTACATACTTTTCTACATCAATTCAAATAGTCCAAGTCCATGGTGTCCCTTAAAACAGGACATATGTGACGATCAATGCCTTATGTTGCATATTGATCCCACTTGTGGGTATTGATTCTATGTTTCTACCACTTTATATATTAATAAGAAGTGTCCAGTGAATTCTAGACAGGAGTCTAAATCATTAGAAGATATATGAAAGTTTGCTATTTAAATCAAATTGTTACATACAGGTATACATTGTAATATTAGATTGATATGTAAAGATACACTGTAGTAGAATTTACCCTCACTTACTTTTTACCTTAGGACATAGTTATCATTGTAGTTATCATTGATTGTGATCTTTGCTTCAAGGTACATGCGGTTCAATATTTAGTAGTAATAAAATGAACATTCCCATAGACTGGTGTTTTATTAACACTTATAACTTGGATCTTTATTCACCTGCTGGAGGAGGTGTCATTAGGGGTGAATCCTGGGGTCCAGCCATAAGGTGTCATTGAGATCTAATTTCCAACCCAAAGATATGCAGAGAGGTTTGAGCTCTGCCAGGGTCACTGTTGTTTGCTTCGCATGTGAGCGGGCTCCTTTTGGTTTTTATGGGTTATTTGGTTGTTTCTCTCTGCTTGGATGTATGGGCAGCTTCTTCTTGCACTGATGGAACTCCCCCCCCTCCCCTCACCCTGGGATCAGTAAGCTAGAAGTAAAGTC
This sequence comes from Zapus hudsonius, assembly GCA_004024765.1. NCBI lineage: Eukaryota > Metazoa > Chordata > Mammalia > Rodentia > Dipodidae > Zapus > Zapus hudsonius. The sequence continues at coordinate 77,173 of PVHP010002901.1, read as the reverse complement.
CTTCCTCCCATAAACTGTGCCTGGTTTGGATGTTATTCACAGTAACATGAAACTGTCTGCAACATCACCCTTTAAGTTTTACCTGCGTGGACTCTGCAATTTGCATGTCATGGAGGATTAAGGTAACTCAATCAATATCAGATATTTCTCAGCAATTGAAAAGTACCAGGCTCCTTTGGGTGACTGCTATTTGCAATAGACCTCCAGCACATGCCTAGTGAGAGAATTATTCTACTAAAAGATACCAACAGCCCATCTTCCTGAGGGCTCTTAGGGTTTGGTTGTAATCCTTGGCTAGTCATCCATTCATTTATGCAGAGAAACTTTTCCTGGCACTAAGATTGGCGCTGACATTTTGGATCCAAAATGGATGAGACAGAGGTGTGGAGATCATTACGATTTGAAACGATAAGTGTGAGAAGAGCTCTGTGCCAAGGAGATGGTTTGTAAGCCTGGGCACTGCTTACTGTTCTGTGTAAGTGAGGGAGGCTCCCCACTTAACAGAGGAGGTAATGAAGAAGAGACAGGAGATGAACACAGCATGGAACACCACACTTTCAAGGAAAACAGGTAATGAGATTCGGGGCTCACTTCATTATCTCTGCTTCCCCTTTGAAGAGGTTGCATAATGGTCCCACTCATGGACATTGAACTCTGTGTTCTTTCAAGATGTTTATACCTGTCACTCATCAGAGAATGAAAGGGTGTAAAACTAGCAGACGGATATCCTTAGCCAAAGATTATTCTGTGACATTGCACTGCAGCTTGGTTCTTTGACCAAGGGGGAAAGAGACGCCGTTATCTCAGAATGGAATGTGCAGGGAAAAGGAACGATGTGTACCTGATGCCTCACTAAGGTTTCAATGCCTTCACTCAATCCATATGTCATGGTTTGATCCAGGTGTCCCCCACAAACGAATGAATGTGTTCTGATTGATTGATCCTCAGCTGATGGCAGTTTGGGTTTTACAACCTCGATGGAGCTGTGTTGTTGGGGGACGGGCTTATGGGGGTTATAGCCATCTTCCCCTTGTCAGTGTTTGGCACACCTTCCTGCTGCTGTTTGCAGTGCTGTGGCAGAGGTGATGTCCAGCCCTCTGCTCATGCCATCGTTTTCCCTGCCAGGATGGAGTCTCCCCTGGAGTCCATAAGCCAAATAAACCCATTCCTCCACAAGCCACCTTTGTTTGGGTTCTTTCTGCGCAGCAACTAGAAAGCTGACTGCAACACCATAGGAAGAAACAGTACTCAGATGTCTGTGCTATGGCCACATCCCGCCAAACTAAGTACTTGTCTTCCTGTCTGTTATATGTGCTTTCAATGTTGTCTTCTTTTCAGAGGTACTTCATGCAAACCACCTCCCTAGGTACTATGAGGTTTCTATCATAAGCACTTGCTGGCATTAGTGATGGGGACCAGCAAATAAGAACAGCACCCTGTGTGTGGGGGGTATGCTGTCTGTATCACGATGCTACAGAGATCTACAGAGATGCTTCTTTCAGTAATCAAGGCAAAGGTTTGCGATGGTTGGATTCCTTCTCAAAGCACACAGCAGATTTCTGTGGCCCCTACTCCCTCAATTAGATTTCTGTGGCTGAGTCACAGGAAGCCATCAGATGGTAAAGACTTAATTTTTCTCAATAGTGTGCCCTGAAGAACATGATCAGCATGCAGTTTTTATACTGCATCTCTGCCTAGTAAAGTTTGGTGTCACCACGCACTGATGCCAGGGTCATGATGGCTATATGTTCTCACAGTTGGAATGAATGGGCTGTGGGTGGCTTTGTTCTCTTTCTGAGGCTCTCATGAGGAGAGTCAGCCCTGGTGCTGGGATTGGGATTTTCCTGAAGGGCCCGTTAGTGCGTGTCCTGGGGTTAGGGTTACAAACTGCATTTTCTCTTCCCTTTCAAACCTTATTTATTTATTCATTTATTTTTATTTTTTATTTCATTTTATTTTTTTGAGGTAGGGTTTCGTTCTAGCCTAAGCTGACTTGGAATTCACTACACAAGGCGGCCTGAAACTCACGTCAACTTTCTACCTCTACGCCCCCGGGTGCTGGTGTGCATCACCACACCTGGCTTTAGTTTTAAAATCACCCCATGTCATGGCAATGAAGGATAGTCAAGAGATTTACTCAAAATTTTCTCTTAGCTGCCGATCTGTTCTCATAGGCTGAACTGAAAGTTATTTTCAGATTTCTGCTTGGTGGACATCACCAGGCCATGGGTGTGAAGTACACGTAATAGCCCACACCACCACGGTGATAGTAGGGTTCTTTTCCTTGTTGAGAAAATTTATTTATGAGAGAAAGAGAGAGAGAGAGAGAGAGAGAGAGAGAGAGAGAGAGAGAGAGAGAGAGAGAGAGAGAGAGAGAGAATATGGGCACACCATTTGGTCTCTTGCCACTGCAAATAAACTCCAGAAGCATTTGCCAGATTTGGGTACTGGGGACTCAAACCCAGGCTGTTAGGCTTTGAAACCAAGTACCTTTAACTGCTGAGTCATCTCTCCAGCCCAAGAATTTAAATTCTTGAGAGTATCTACATGGTTTTACCTTATCTTTGACTCTGTGAGGGTAGCTTTGCACTCTGTCTGAGCTGGGTAGATATTGTCCTATTCCCAGACATCAGGACTCCAGTTCTTGGATGCTTTAATTTCATGATTCTCAGGCCTCTGACTCTGACTTTCCCTGCTTTCCAAGAATTTTGGTTTTCTGCCTTGCAGATGGCAGGTGGGGGCCTTACCGAAAGCTGCTGGAACTTTGGAGATGGGTTTCGAGAGCTTCTGAAGATAATATCAACATCTGTGGATGGTTAGTCCTGCATATGAAATGGCATCACATTTGTTTATAACTTATACAATCCTTAGTTTAATCCATATTTTAAATCAAGTCTGGATTCCTTGGAAGACCAAGAACAAAGTGAACACTATATAAAAAGTTGTAGTAATGTCCTATTATAAAGGAGCTAATGACAACAGGGAAGGGGTTGGATATGTTCTCTAGTGGAGCAAGTTTGTCTTTTAATATTTCCGGTCTGAGAGTGGGTAAATCTGCAGATATGGAACCTGTGTTTAAGGACCCGTTCTTCAATCATTTTTGTTTCTCTGGAGGATCCTCATAAATACACCTAGGCCATGAGATAGATTTATTTTCTATTTTATAAGACAAAATATAAAGGGTCTCTACCCATCTCCACCTTTAAGGGTGGAGGGAGGTGTTAATCTCTTTTCTTCCATCCGCAAATTCACAGAACAAAAGCATTACAATTCTTTATTACCACTGAAGTACAAAAAAAAGTTAATAGGTTTTTTTGTTTTTAATTCCTTTTGAATCTTTTAAAAACATTTTATTGGTATATAATTATATATATTCATATAACAAGATGTTCAGTATCATAAGTGATTAGAGAAAATCCCTTAAAATCAGGATGACCTGCCCCTTTATGCATTAGATATTCTCCCCCACCATGGCTTTTATAATCTTTCCACCACCTCGTCTGCAAATTTCCCTGAGTCATGGTGGGTGAGTTTAAAGTTTGCATAATTATTAGGTTCTTAAGAGTCTCTGAATTTGTGTTTTGACAATTTTGGGCACCCTTGGTGCCTCTCTCCATTATCCTTCCTTAGGATTTCTGCCTTGCTGTGGGAATAGCTCTTTTGCTCATCACCCCACTTCCTGAGAGGTTGTGTTAGGGCTCTAAATGGTGAGCTTGAGGTGGTTCACCTCCTGTTTGGATGTCCCCCCATCAACTCAGGTCCACTTGGTGGAGTTCAGGTGTCCATGGTTCTCATTGATTTCTGAAAAATACAAACAGAATCTCCAGCGGAGAGTGAGTTTATTATCGGTTAATTGAGACAAATATTGCTAGGTTGGTGAGTATATGAAGGGTGTAGCCTTTCTGAAGACCTATGGTTAGTGAGGACTTCCCCTTGGAGATCCGGTTCTTGGTCCCCATTCAAGGTTGCCTCGGATCCCCGCACCAGTCAAGGGTTCCCTGTCACTGAGTGGATCTCATAGCCAATTAGCCAGCTGTTGATCACCCACCTAGGTTGAGCGCCACTATTGCACAGATGGGCACTTCTTGACTTGCTTGTCTGTGCCATATAGCAGTGTGTTCTGCATTCTCAGGCCATCAGTCAGTGTAGCTTGAGGATGTCTTCTGCTTTCTTAGAATATCATTGGTCTGGTTCCCATGGCAGCTCATGCAGCACCCTCCAGCATTACCCAGGCTGCCCTTTTGGGGGCTGATTTCGTTACCAGATTCAGCAGGGTCTCTCAGTGTTGTGTGATATCACTCTGTAGAATCTTCATCAATAGGGTCTTATCTTTTGCCTGAGATGGGTAGTCAAGAGCTGAGACAAAAGCTTGTCTTATTTTAGGGACCATGTAGCTTCAAACATGGTGTTACAGTTAGCTGGTAGAAAGCATCTGACCATAAGCAACTTGTAGAAGGAAGGGATTTATTTTGGCTTATAGACCCTAGAGGAAGCTCCAGGATGGCAGGGAAAATTATGGCATGAGCAGAGGCTGGACATCACCTCCTGTCCAACATCAGGTTGACAACAGCAGCAGGAGAGTGTACCAAACACTGGCAAGGGGAAGATGGTTATAACACCCATCAGCCCGCTCCCAACAACACAACTTCTCCAGGGGGCCCCAAGTCCCAAATTGCTACCAGCTGGGGACCTAGCATTCAAAACACATGAATTTATGGGGGACACCTGAATCAAACCACCCCATATGGGGTTCTCATTACAGCCCTTTGATATGGGCGATCATTCTCATTTTCTAGCCAAGAAGACTGAGAACAGAGGGGTAAAGTCATTGGCTGAAGTTCATACCACTAGGAAATTGGGGGAAGGTATTTACATTAAATAGTGTATTCTTGACACTTCACTCTTCATCTCTGTTTTTGCCTGGTACTGTTTTTGCGTGGAGCAGGCTGACTCTACCCTAGCACTTATTAGGAAATATATTGTTCTATTTGCTTGTCTGTCTGTCTGCCTGCCTGCCTGTCTGAAAAATTAATGAAGGAGAATAAGAGAAAGCTAGCTTCTTATAGGCAGTCTCAGTTAGGGATTGAGGCCCAGAGAGAATCAGGAGATGCCACTCCACATGCCATTTCGTCCTGGCACAAGAATGAAAACTTCTGGCAGGACTGTAATTTGTGTCTGACAGAGACTGGACTTCAGGGCTAGAAGCTCTGGTATACCCATACTCTGTGTTTCTCACTCTCTGTATTTCTCTGCTTACAAATAAATACATAAAATATTATTAATAATCTATAATTTGTCCTTCTTGAGTCTGTCTTTATTATTCTTTATTTGAAATGAGGACAGAACCCAAACTTGGATTTCATAAATCTGGGGGAGCCCTCTGAACCCCCCAAATCCTGTATCTCTAGCATAGATTTACATGCATAGGTGGCTTCCTCATAACAGGGAATGACCTGTAATTTTGTGCCCACCATTTTACAAGTGATATTTTAAGGAGACGGAACACAGACCCTACCTTGGGCCGCATATGATTTAGAGGACTGCCCAAGATTGCTGGTCTTGTTGGTATGGAACGGCCTATGCCTCCTCAGATGAAGGAAAATTGTGCCCATGAATTTAAACTTCATAGGCATAGCTGAAAGAAATAAGACGAACCAGCTTCTCAGCTGTATATTCTACAGGAAAGTGCCAAATAATCAATGGCAGTGTTTTGATAGTCAAGGTCAAAGCATTCATTTCCCTTTTCAGAATGAGCTACTTTGACTCTGTCAGACTTTATAGCCCAGTATAATTTATGTACTCCCCCTTATGAAAATGCAGTGAAATAGCTCTAAGAAACCATAATCATCAATTTATTTGAATTTTAGATCTTTCTCTAGGGATTATGTTTAATGCCCCCTTTTATAATTCTGATGTGTCATGTGACCTCTGAGCAATGAGTATTGCCCCCTAATGTAATATTAAGATAATAAACTCAAATTGTGTTGATTTATAACAGTATGACAGTAATTTGCTGACTTGCTCAATTATCCTTGTCTTGGACTTCCTCTTCTGTTCTTAAGGTAGAGAATAAGGTGCATACAATGTCTGTTCCTTTTGAATTGCTGAAAACGTAGTGCAACAAAACCCCCACCCCAGGTGGTATCACTTCCTGTTTGGTACCTAATTCAATCTTTTAATTTAACAGAATAATGGGGCTTCCTGTATACTGAATGCCAAGCTCTTCAGTTGTAAAAGGCAGATAGGTAAAGATGTTAATTGGTGAGTGAACACAGCTCAGCAATAGGAAAAGGACATATCTTGAATAGCTACTCTATGTAAGGAATTATGGAACTGCTTTCCATATGCTTTCTTTTGTAATTCTCAAGAGAGTCCTATGAAACAGTCACTAATCACCCCATTGCATGACTAGAGAAAAAGATAATCTAAGACTATTTTTTCAATAACTCTTATTAAATAATGACTAAGAATGAGATGCAAATAGGCATCTGCCTGAGTGAAAATGTGGGCTGCTTCCCCAAGACGATACTCATTACAAATGAGAAGACTAGAATGTGTTCTTTAATTTATTTACCAACTTTTCCTTGAGCAAGTCCCCTGGTGCCAGTCACACCTCTTGTCCCTGGAAATCCAGTAATGTTCAAGATAGAAATTTTGACTGTTCTGAAACTCTGCATTTACGGAAGGATCAAGAGAAGACAGGTTGAAGGGAGATGGCATACAAGTCATTACATGGATAAATAAAAGTTATGACAAATGTTTTTATAAAAATAAAATAGAAGGATGTGATAAAAGGTATCATTTACTTTCTTGTTGCTGGGACAATACATCTGACCAGAAGCAGCTTATGGAAGGAAAGGGTTAATTTTTGCCTTAGTGTCTTGAGGGAAAGCTTCATCATGGTGGGAAAGCATGGCAGGAGCAGACAGCCAGCTGTCACATCTCCACAGCATCAGGGAGGAAAGAGAGAGAGAGAGAGAGAGAGAGAGAGAGAGAGAGAGAGAGAGAGAGAGAGAGAGAGAGAGAGAGAGAGAGAGAGAGAGAGAGAGAGACCTAAGTGTCACAGGTGAGATTGGGCTAGAACATTCCAAGGCCTGCCCCCAGTGACACCTGCTCCAAGTAGGCTCCACCTTCCCAAGGATCCACCACCTGGGGGAATTAAGTATAAAATGTAATCATCAACACATGAGGCTATGGAAGACATTGTACCTTCAAACCACCACAGAGAATAACAGGATCTCCTTTTTATTCCATGGTCAGGGAGGGCCTTATTGAACAGTGTTGTGGTCAGCTTTCTAGTTGCTGCGCAGAAAGAACCCAAACAAAAGCAGCTTGTGGAGGAATGGGTTTATATGACTTATGGACTCAAGGGGAGACTTCATCCTGATAGGGAAAACGATGGCATGAGCAGAGGGGTGGACATCACCTTTGCTATAGCACTGGAAATAGTGGCAGGAAGGTGTGCCAAACACTGGCAAGGGGAAGCTGGTTTATAACCCCATAAACCCGCCCCCAACAACACAGCTCCATCGAGGTTGTAAAATCCAAACTGCCATCAGCTAAGGATCAATTACCCAGAACACATTCATTTGTTTGTGGGGGACACCTGGTTCAAACCATGATAAACAGTGACCCTTAAATTGAGTTGGGAGGGACTAGAAAGTCCAGAATCCTAGGTCAAAGGCACAGCTTACAAAAAGCTCTAAGGACAGAAGGGTACGAGAGGAAGCCAAAGAAAACAGAGTGGCATTGTCTATGTGGAGCAAGAGGGCCAAATAGGAGGTGGTGGCAAAGGTATGCGGAGCTCAGATAATGTAGAACCTTATAGCCAGGGTAGGTAATGTGGTTTTTCAATAATGTTGTGTGGAATCCCTTGAGGGCTTTCAATAGACTTGATATGATTTGTTTATCTCTGAAACATAAATAATGGGCTAAAGGGGGAAATTGCGAGGACCTATTAGGAAATAACAGTGACAGCAGCCCAGGCAGAAGGTGCTGAGCCTGTAACATTTGGTGCTGGAGTCCAGAAGTGAACTGTGCAGGGGCTAGCCCTGGAGACAGACTGCCAAGTGCCCATGCATGTTAAATTGCAAGAGACTAGGGATTTTCCAATGCAATGAGGATCTCTGGGCATTGACTTTACACTTGTAAACAAGAAGGTAACTTGGATCCCAGTTGTAAAATCATCAGTTTCATGTCCATTAATCTGAAACGTAGCAAGGAAATGATTTCATTCACATAGTAGCATTTTTATTAACATATACAATGAAAGAAAATAAAAATACCTGGATACATAGGAATAACTTGCTTTTTCTGGAAGGAACAATTTACTTAAACTCTAAAAGCTACCGATTCTTCCCAAATGGCTTTAATGGTATAAAACAATTCTAATTATAATATCATTTTAGGGAAGGGGACTGACAGAATGATTTTTAAATACATTTGAATGAATACACAGTTGGCAACGAGGAAGGGAAAATTGCCCCTTATGACAGTTGTATGGCTTATAAAGCTATAGAAACTAAAATTGATAATAACAGTGTAGAACTCCATTAAGTCTATGAAGTAGAGGAATAGCAATCCTCATGATAAACATAAGCACATACGAAGAGAATTTATAATGAGTTATAAATTGATAGAATATGTAGTAAAGATGGCATTTGATAGTAGTGAAATTTGGCTTACACTGTAAGAAGTAAAGTATATTTTATACCAAGAATTGCAACATAAGTTAAACATTTAAACGTAAAAATCATTTTGGAGGCAAAAAAAAATTTTAGATGAGTACTTTTATAACAAAAATGAAGAGAAATTAGTCTTAAAGATGATACCAGTACTAGAAACCAATAATGAAAAGGAAGAAAATGTGTGTGTGTGTGTGCGCGTGTGTGTGTTTGTGTGTGTACTTGTATGTGTGCATGTTCACGTGTGTGAACAGCATGCATGTGGAGGTCAGAGGACAAGTTTAGGTGCTGGGCTCACCTTCCACCTTTTTGGAGGCAGGTTCTCTTATTGTTGACTGCTGTGTTTGGCAGGCCGGATGGTGCACAGGCTTCTGGGATTCTCTTGTGTCCACCTCTATTATTGCTAAAAGCACTCTGGAATCAGACAGTTGCATTGCACTACACAGTCTAGCTTTAAATGGGTGCTGAGTATCTAAACTCAGGTACTCATGTGTATTAGGGTCCTCTGGAGGAACAGAACCAACAAAATGAATTGTATCACAAAGGGAATTTATTGGGTTAGTTTAAGGCAGTCCAACAATAGCAGTGCACAGGCCCATGAGTAAAGGAACTTGGTAGCTGCTCAGCCCATGTGGCTGGATGCCTCAGCAGTCCCCATCCAACACTGAAGGTCTGAAGGCTCCCTGGGGAGCTGCTGGTCTGCAATCTCCCTGGAAGTCTAAGGAAACTTGGTTGCAATGCCCAGGACAGACAGCCGAGCAGGACAGACGCACGTGCAAGCGAAGGCATCACCAGTAAGCAGCACCATCAACCAGGCAGGAAGACAAGGGGTGCAATTCCTCTCAGGGCTTCCTTACATAAGGCCCCTTTCCAGGAGGGCTGCCCACTCTGGGCGAAGGTCTCTCTCTGTGCAAAGGACTTTCTCTATCCGTTAATCCTTCCTGGAAGCAACCTCAGAGACCCACTGAGAGGAATGAATGCCTGTGATTCCTCAACAGATCCAGTTGACAACAGAATTTAACCATCACAACACTCTTGCACAGAAAGCACTTCGCCCATTGCACCATCTTCTCAGTCAAGGAAATTTAAGTTCTTTTCAAATAAATCAATATAAATGAAAAACTTGGAAGAAATATATGATGATTTATTCTGGAAATGAGCTCTGGAAGAAAAGTGACCTGGTGCCAGATGGAGTGACACCTGCGGGTCATCCTTGCACTTGGGATGCCAAGGCAGGAAGATCCCCATGTCTTCTTCTTCTACCATACCTACATCACCACCCACTGGGACCAGTTTTACCTTCAAGAATGGGTTGTCGCAAAGGAGGCAGTTAATTGCACATTTTTCATATGCTTGATGTATTTAAACGTACTCTTCTTTTCCTCTTTGAAAGTTGCCGAGAGCACGGTGGCAATGAGTTACAGTATTCTTTTGTCCAGTTAAGGAATACGATCGGAATTTTTCATAGAGGATTTCTACCCAGTCCATCATTCTACAAGTTGGGAAAGTGGATGAGTCCCTGGGACTGGCCTGCACAGTTTTTTTTTTTTTCACATCAGACATTCATTTGAAGCACAATAGAAGACCTAGAGCCAATAAGATAAATGCAGGCTGACAAGTGGCTTATTTGACTTAATATGGAAGAAATATAAAATAATGGGAACTAGGTCAAAAATGGCAAAAAGGATTAAGGCTTAAATGGAGACAGGTTTTCAGACAATGAAGGGAAGAGGATCTGGCAGTAATAGCATCTATAAACCCCAGCCCATCAGCTTTGTGTCTGGCAGTCATTAGGAGGCCAAAGGAATACTGAGAGGCACCAACAGAGGACAAAAATGGAAAGGGGAGGAGCTTGAAGGAGCATGCAGCTGATGGCCTTGGAGGACGGGGTGGGTTTACAGGAGACAGGCTTTGAAGTTGGAAGAGAGCCCGGGGCCTCCTCTTCAGCCTCTCTGTAGATGGCCAGGAAGTAGCCATGAAGGCCAGCGTATGGTCACAGGACAATCAATGGAGGCGTGGGGACTAGATGAGCTGAGACAGGTTGGACGTGTGGATCTGCAGAGAGCCAACAAGCCTGTGGACCATGATTTTAGCATGTTTGGCCCCTGGAGGCTTTGTGGCCTTCCTGTCACTGTTCATATACATCAATCTCTGTGAAATGAGACTCCAGGAAGGGATCAGCTATTCAGTATGGGACCCTTATATCCTCCTTATCACCCCACTAAGCCCCGTGCCTCCCAGGGAGGCCAAGAATGCTCAGATATGACAGATTTTTGGACAACACTGGTTCTCCAAGGCTTGCCAGTAGTTTTCATTATTTAACCAGGACACACACCAGCTGGGTTTAAGAGTACAGCTGGATGCCTTTCAAGGGTCTTCTGAACTTCAGCTGCAGTGTATGGTGTGTGTGTGTGTGTGTGTGTGTGTGTGTGTGTGCTTGTCTATGTGAGAAGCTTGGCAATGCTGGGAAGATGGGCAGGAATTCCTTCTTGTCTACTTGCTTAGCAAAGCATCTCATGCATCCAGGTGTGGTGTGAGCACTGTGGTAGTTAGTGTTGCTGCTGGAGCAAAGCACTGGTCTACACGAAGAAAACCCTGGGCTCAAATAGATGCGCTGAGCTTTGGCATCTGGATCCAATTGCAGCTCCTTTTAAAAATCTGTTTATTGTTAATAATTAGATACACTTTGTGAGTAAGTCTTGCAGTGATACCCCCATTTCTCTCCTCCTTATCCCCAACCCATTGGGGTCTTCCTCAGTGGGATTGCTAGACCATACCATGGGGTAGAGGGTTATGAATTCTACAAGAAGTAGAGAGTTGTGTGTGTGTGTGTGTGTGTGTGTGTGTGTGTGTGTGTGTGTGTGTGTTGTTGAGGGGGGCAATGTCTCTTGACATTTGAAACTGACATGATATCTCAAGAGGATGGGGAGTCTCGGTTGATTCAAAGCTCTGAGACCTCTTGGGGTACAAGACCAACATAAAATAGTTAAGATTAAGGGTGGGGAACTAACTCTAACGAATCATCTGAGATGCTCAAAGTGTCTTCTGCCAGGAAGGACTTTGGAACTGTCATAGTGTGTGGTTCATCCGGGTCTTCATATGGACAGTGTCCCCGATACATCTTCATGACAGTGTGAGGTCCAATTATCTGATATTTAGTGTTTCCTTCACATTTAATTTTCAGGACACTTTCTACCTATAAAAACATATCTCTGAAAACTCAGTTATAATAAGTTAAGGTTAATGCTTTATTCCATCAGAAATCAACACTACCAGATAGTCATGGAAAGAACAGATGTAAATTTTTGCCCTCTTATGGGAGGTCAGGGGAAACATGAAATATTAAGTTGTCCATGCAATAAAACAGAGGTGGCTAAGAACTAAATAAAAGAGGGGCAAGAGGGCTTGGGGAGGGATGAAAAAGGGTTAATCTTCAATGTCTTAAAAATGGGCAGGTACTTGGCACTACATTAGAGATAATTTTGAATATCTGGCTGATTATTTTTAGCTATACTGTGGGTATTCAGTTCATGTGAATAATAATATTCTTATATTAACATCTCACATTACATAGCGTATTTTCAAAAACTTTCATAGGTATTATTTTCATAGATGGTGCCTTGACCAATCTTTTGTATGAAGCAATTTTCTCCATTCAGGCATTCATTTAAATTACATTAAACTTAGGCCTTACATTGCATTGGGAGAAGCTATGGAGAAAATGCATGTTTCCATATTATGAATGTCTTGTAGTGAGCTGCATCAGGAAGTCACAGTTCATGGTATCTCTCCACGCCAAATGAACACTTACAAGTCTGAAATTGGGACTTATTACTGAATGCCTTAGCACATCAGTATCCAATACACTGCTGGGCTACTGCGGAGAACAGCTCACTCCTGCATTGTGTATGTAGATCACTGTGAATCCCAGAGAGTTCTGCAGGCCATTGCAGTAATATATAAGTACATTCCACAGTTGCTGCCAGGCCCAGGCTATGGTGCTCAGTTCTATCTTTCTTCATCATGGTTATTCATTCAAATCAAGTTCAACTTGACTGATAGAGCGGACTGCTGGCTGCATCTAAGCTGGAGTCTTCTTAACTCTGAGGGTTCCTCACCCTTGACTGCTTTTAGCAATCTGGTCCTTCTTCCTTCTTCCCATTTCCTCTGGGCCAGTTTAGGACTTAAAAACTCTAAGTTCATAATGATTGTGGTCATCTCCTCTCTGTTTCCCTCACTTTCAATGACAATGGTCTCCTTTTTGTGAGTGGAAACCACATGCGCTCACCATACCAACCCGAAGATGCCTCGTGAACTTCCATGTTCTGTACACTTTGTTCATTGGCCCTCCTACCAGGCCTGGACTACAACAGGGTTGTCAGATAAAATATGGAACACTCAGCTAAATATGAATTTCAGAGAAGTGAGTATTTCCATTGGTGCACATTTATTGGACATACTGATGGGTTGCAAAAGACATTTTCATTCAAGTTCCTCATGTACTTTGAAGAAATACCTTTTTTTACTATCCATATTTCTCATGAGTTACATGGGAAGCATTCAGAGTGTGTCTATAATTCAAACATAACTAGGCATCCTGCCTTGTAATTTGCTAAATAGTTCTGACACTTCTTGTCCTTGAAGTTTTTGCTGACTACTTTGTCCTTCTTGGCCCCAGTGAAAGGTCTGATGTGTGCATACATACATTGGAATCTTTTTACAAGAGTTTATGGTATCAAGAGTAAACTTAAAAAGAAGAGCTGTTGGTTTTCAATTCAGCTATTAGAGAAAATCTGCTCTGTATCAAGAAGTGTGTCACAAGGATAAACACGGTCCTCATTCCCACAAGTTCCCTATCACCTAAGCAGCACCCCATGACGAGATAACCTTTGGTAACCAATGGTATTCCCAATTGCTTGCTGTGGAAAAACTTCCTGCAGGAACTTGGACTTGGAGTTTGACTGGCACAGGGAGGCAGGAACAAGGTCTTTGTTGGCAGAGAGAGAAAGATGTGCAGAGGAACAGAAAATTGAGGGATTATGAAATCGTCATGAAATTGAAAGCTCACTGTTGGATTATGAAATCATCATGAAATCGAATGCTCACTGATGAGGGGGAGTCATGTAGGGAAAGCAGTGGTCTCTCTGGAGCTCTGACTGTTGAACACTTACCTGAGCACCGCTGGAAGCAGAGTTTAAGAAAATGTACAAAAGCTGTGCCATGAAGATTTTGTCCTTCATGTAGAGGAGGCTAAGTTTTATCTTGGAAGCTCTAGGGGTCTTTTGACTCATTTTCAGTAGTGGCATCCTCTGATTTATATTGAGAAAGAGAACTTGGGAGCAGGATGACTGACTGGCATCATAAGGGTGGTGGACTGAGGTGGGAACAGCCTCTTGAAGAGACACTAAGGGTGTAAAATCAACCGAATCTCATGGTCACATTGCATGAGCAGGTGATGCAGGGGAGACGGAAGATCCACACATAAGGTCAGATGGAAGGATGCTGAGGACGTCTGTCTGAATCCACGTTCTTGCACATCTGGAGTACACTTGCATTCTGTAACTTATCTTTTCTATTCACTCTGTTCTCTCCCAGGTGGACTCTGACCTTCCTAAGGACCTGAATCAAACTAACCAACGTGACATCTGCTCCAGTGTCCTTAAGTCCTCTTCTACTCTAAGGTCCCACCTCACCAAACCCAGGGCCACAGGGTCCCAAAGCCAAGCCCTCCAACAGCTGCAAGCCATATCTTCAAGCAGTTGAGAATGGCAGGAACTGTGAACTGGGACCCAACTTTACCCTGAAGATGTGCTTTTCCTCTGAAGGGAGTCAAGTCCTCAAGATGACCTGACCCTTTGGGGAGGCAGACACACATCTCATGTTGGACAGCAGAAGGTTGAAGGGCAGTGGGGTGATAATCCAGGTTTCAAAAAAAGACTGGGTCTCTCCCTCTCTCTCTCTCTGCAGAACCCCATAAATCCTTCTAAAGGGAGTAAGTAATTCCCTCAGGATCAAGAGAGCCCTCTGCATTCTTGAAATAAATGAAAGCAAAATGTACAGAGATTTCTGAGAAAAGTCAGTGTGGTGTGAGCATGATCCTTGGGTGTTACTATGCAGAAGAACAGCATTTTTTTTTTTTTTTTGCTCTTCCCTCAATAGTGTTCTTTGCTCGCAAGTTAACTCATGCGCTGGCTTCAGTCCAAGTACATTTTGTTTCTTGACTTCTAGCCAGGCTTCTCGGTCCCCCACCTCCCCTTCTCTCATCTTATGATTATTTCAACTGTTCTTAGGGGCTGATAGCAAGGAAACCCACTAGCTTAGTTGGGGTTTCCATCAGAGTAAGGTTCCGGGGGCTCCTCTGGGATCAGCCAGCCCCTTTGCTCCCCAGAAGCCTGCTTTGGGCCAGGCTGCTCTGAAGGCAGCTGAGGCAGAGTGCGTCTGAACTCTGCCCCCCTCCAATGCTTTCCAGATGTGCAAACCCCAGCCTCCCGCCGTACTCTGACTGTAGCCCTGCCAACGGACATCTGCGGATTCCGCGTGCACAGGAAACTTGAAAGAGGATCTTTGACAGCATCTGCTGTGTTCCTCCAGCTCTGCGTGGCTGCCTTCTCAAGCCTCTGTCCCATATTTCATCTCTTCCCTTAAACAAACCCATTAAAGAATCCCTGTCCAGCTCCTCTTGGTTCTCAGAGGCCAGTGTGTCTTTCTCACTCCAGAGCCTGTTCTTGGCTCTTGGGACAGCTGACTGAAGCTCCATCAGAGTCATTAAGGAAACTTCTAGATGCCCAAGAGGAGGAGGAGGAAGAAGAAGCAAGCTGTCTCTGCTGGACTGGTGCCAGTTCCTCAAGCTCCCAAGGGTGGGTTGGCTATCAGGAGGTCAGCAGAGAGTCCTGTAATCTCGTCTTTATAAAGAGTTGACCAGCGGAGGCCCCCTTGAGAGAAGGTGGGGATAATGGGGCAGACCGGTTCTCCATGCACATCCACTTTCTTGCAACAAACAATTTTCTTGGGCTTTTGGAAGACTTGAAATATTTGTGTAAAGCTCCTTGCTTCCCTCAACCCACAGGGCATGGCAGCCATTGAGCTAAGAGGCCAGAAGACCTTTTCAGAAAGTAACCCCAAGGATGATAATGCCAGCCAGGGGCCCTTTTACCATAACAGCAGAAGGTTTTTCCCTGATGCCTTTACTCTCACCAGGGAAGCTAGCTGATTGCTGGGTAAATAGATGCCTGACCTACATTCTGCCTTTCATCTATCCTGACCCTAAAGTCTGTCCCATTCCATCCCAGGGGATTTGGTATGGAGCTATGTGACTTTGGGAGAGGAAAAGCTGTTCAGTGTGGAAGGGAGCAGAGAGTGGATAGACGCCTGGGCTTTGGAATATAGGTGACGAGTGTCCTCCTGCCTGGGACCCAAGTTTAGGACAAGTAGATTTATCTGTGGGCAGCAGAGCCAGCTGGGTTAAGAACTGCAATAGTCCCCTAGGCAGCCAGTGTTGGATGGAGAGGCCATGTCTGCCTTGTCTTCTGGTCTGCAGGCACTTTTAGTGGGTGACAGTTACACTCTGCATCAGCAGTTAGTGTACTTTAGTACTGTGTTATTACACCAGGAGCCTTCCTATTTTACACACACACACACACACACACACACACACACACACACACACAGGGAAAACCACATCAGCCTCTTACTTCAGGCTTCAGAAAAGAAAGGGTGGGGAAATAAAGTCAGCTCTTTCACTCATATCTTCCCTTAGAGGTCTCCCCAAACCCCAAGACACTCCTGGTAGCTCCATCCTGGAGAAGAATGGATCCCCTGTAAGGGAAGGTGGGCACATGAAATGATTCATCCCTTCGGAAGTAGAATTTAACCTCTCCTTGCCCAGGAAGCTTTGCACACTGGCAACCTTGTAAGAGTACAATACAGACTCCAGGCAGCCTGGCTGATAATAAAAATAGCCCCCGATTAATAAACTGTGGCGGAATTGCACATTAACCAAAGATACCTGCAGGGGAAGCCTGCTTGGAGCTTCTCATGTAGTGAGTATAGTCATTTGGATTAGGCTGCCCCTGGACTAGGAAAACTCTGTGTAGAGTTTCATCCCAAGAGGTATTTTCCTCCCTTGAGGAATGAGCATTTCAGCTAGGTTAGTCCCATGCCAGACCGATGTAAAGCTCATTCTTTGTACTTGAGCTGCCTCAGGGAGAAGAAGGTGCTAGAAAGCTGTGATTTGGAGATCATAAACTGGAAAACAAGGTGTGGCTCATTCACTCAGACCTGGGCCTGGCACAGATTCTGAGCTTGTCCTGGATACTAGTGCTGATTTCTACGTAATTAGTATTATATGATCCCTCCCTGGGAGTAACTTGCTTCTAACCAATACCACAAGTACTGTGGGTATGGCACTCCCCTGTGACTACTATCTGCTAACCAATTATCTTATTATGGCTTTGATGGTGCAATTTGCCCTCCTGCGGAGACCCATATGGCAATTAACTAAGGGCAGCTTCAGTCATCAATTAAGCTGGAACCTCCACCCCGGCACCCTCCGTGGAACTGAGCGCTCCCAGCAACCCCAGGGAACAAATCTTCACCTTGCTCCTCTTTGTCTGAGACCCCAGCCCTGTCTGACACCTTGACCGTAGTCTTGGGGGGGGGGTGTCTGTAGAACATGATTCTGCTTAAGCAGGGCCTAGATATTTGACCAAGAGAAACGACAAGATTGATTATGATGATGGATTTCAGGGGTTTTGCTATGAGGAGGGTAACCTAAAAATCCCAATTAGCTGAATACCACACCAGTTTTAGCACTGAAGATTTCAAGTTCTGGTGAACTCCTCAGTTTTGGATAAACTAGGAGAGTTGCCATTTTCTATTTTTTTGTGATTTAACAATAGTCTAATACTATGTATGTATATGTCCTTTCTCACTTAAACAAGTATGTCACTTCTGAGAAGTAGGTATTTTGAGTCTACCTGGTAAATTTGTCAAGAATTTTATTAGGCATATTCAAACTTCCATTTATAGGAGTTGTACCTTCTTGTTCTCCCATCTATAATCTAAGAATGTTTCTTGGTGGTCTCCTAACGTTTGTTTTCATTTTGTATTTACTTGATAATTAAAGTCATCGAATCTTTTATTATACGTGTAAGTATAAGCTGACTCCACTTGTCTCAGAATACAGAAATATTTTTAACCACCAATTGGACAATATATTTATCCTTTGCTTATTTCCATGATCTCGTTTAGCTGAATATAGTTAGAGAAAGAAACGAGCTGAACTAAGTGTGTTCATACTTTCATGGTATAGATGGATGTATGGATGTGCTTGAACATGAGAGTGTCTCATCTATCTTTATCACCCCATAAATTGGTTCATATTGCTCATCATTAATAAGAATTCGATTCATGGCTGATTTCACTTCCGTACTGGATTAGGGTACCAAAGGAAATGGTAAAGAGGAAAAGAGAAGAGAAGACAGGGGTTTGAATGGCTACTTTGTGACTACTGACAGATTTGTCAAGTTCAAGTGTGTAGATTACCTAGTTGGTATCTCCAGGAAACACACATGGCAAGGTTGGGACTGTTGTGGTTTGAATATGAAAATTTCTCATTGGCTCCATTGTTTAAACACTTGGTTTCCAGTTGGTGGTACTGGTTTAGAAGGTCGCTTGGGGACAGGCCTTGGATTTTTGTATCCTTGGTCCACTTCCTGTCTGCTCTTTGCTTCACATTTCTGGCAATGTGACCTCATGCTTCTGCCACCATGCCTTCTTGGTGAGGATGGGCTGCAAGCCCCAAATCCATGAGCTAAAACAAACCTTTCCTCCTTTCAGCTGTTTCTTGCCAGGTACTTGGGACAGCCGAGAGGAAAGCGCTAACTAACACAGGAACCCAGGATCCCAGGAGCCTGGCAGCGCACGGCCTGCTGGGTGCTAAGGAGGAATGCAGGTCAGGGTTGCTGTTGCACTTATCCAAGATCAATGGAAATTGAGTTTGCAGAAATCTCATTTGTGGCTCATTACAGGATATACAACATGTATCAAAAACCATGTCTCCAGGCCAGTGTTGACCTGTAAGCTGACCGTTTAGGCTATGAGAATGTGGAGAAGGGAAAATGAATCAATATTTGTTGAATGCTGGCTGGTTGCTGCTCTTCACCCGATTCCAGGACACGTGGATTATGGACCAGGCTTTTCTGGGGAGGAAACAGGAGACAGGGAGCGCTCGTAGCTAGTCTTAGATCATAAAGCAAAGCATTGGCAGATCCATGCCTACGTTGTTCTGCCTGCCCGCCTGCTGTCTGTCTGTCTGTCTGCCTGTCTGCCTGCCTGTCTGTCTGTCTGCCTGCCTGCCTGTCTGTCTGTCTGCCTGCCTGCCTGCTGTCTGTGTCTCTGCCTGCCTGCCTGTCTGTCTGTCTGTCTGCCCCAGCTTTCCTATGAGGCATGGTCAGTGTTCCTTAAGGGCAGTCTGGGTTCTCAAGTGTCCTCATAGAGAATGTTCCAGAGCAGAAACCAGCAAGCAATTTCCTCTTTGTCATCCACGGGCACAAACTGAGCAGATACCTTTTTCCAGTTGTTGGGAAGCACCATTAGATGGCACCCTGTGCAGGACTCTGCAGCGACTCATCTCTGAGTACAACTGGCTTCCTCTTACCTGCTCCCGGTGTGCCCTGTACCTGGGGTGATCCTCTCCCTTCCCCTGCAAGAACCATTATCGGGAAGAAGGAAACTCAAACGAGAGCAAGATTACATTTCAATCCTAGCATGTGTGAACTGTTCTCGCTCAGCCCTGTACCTTGACAAGGCTTTGTGTCTTGGTTTTTATGTCTCCTGTTTACAGTCCTAAAATGGTTCCCCCAGGATGGTCTGTGAGGTGGTGTTAATGGGGGAGCTTGGGAAGTGGAGTGAATGGGGCTCTTGTGAGCAGACAGGCGGCCTAACAGGTTCAGGTCCCTGCAGTCACCAGTTACACTGGCTGCTGGTCTCTGTATATTGCATAACCAGCAAAGGCTCTGTTAAGGTTTGCAACATGGCTTCTAGCTTTTCCTCCATAAAGCTACTTTAAATCTCTTCATTTCAGCAGTCCTTACTGTTCTGTCCCCTCATGCGAGTGGGCTTCACTGTTTTCTTCTCTTCCTCCTCCTCTCCCCTTCTTCCTTTTATTCCGTTTAGGAAGGTATACCTCTCTGTCTTATTGATTTAGTTATGCTTTTAAACATCTATTTAATGGACTGGAGAGATGGCTCAGGGGTTAAGGCATTTGCCTGCAAAGCAGAAGGACCAGTGTTCAATTCCCCAGTACCCACAAAAAGCCAGATGCACAAGGTGGCACATGTGTCTGGAGTTTGTTTGCAGTGGCTGGAGGCCCTGGTGTACAAACTTTTTCTCTCTTTACAGCCTCTTTCAGTCTCTCTCAAATAAATAAATAATAAATAAATAAAATATTAAAGGCATGTGCTATCATGCCTGGATTAAAAAAATCCATTGAGAACTTCAATAAATTTAGACATGATACATGATCACAACCCCCTCTCACCACTCCCCCGACTCCCCTCCACTGAGTCCTTTCTTCTTTAAGCCTTTCTTCTATCTTGATGTGACTATCGTTCCCTCCTATAATACAGGCCCTGTGTAGGTAGCACCAGCAACTGTGAGGTCATGAACATCAGGGCCACGTTGAGTCTAGAAGACAGGATTGTAAGCACTTTTCTCATCTCTTTGGCTCTTATATTCTTCCCACCACCTCTTCTGTAATAGTCCCCAGACCTTGGGGGGTGTGGTAGAGATGCCTCGCTTAGTGCTGGACACTCCACTGTCACTTCTTCTCAGCACTATAGTGTGTTTCGAGTCATCCCAGTGGTCATCACCATCTGAAGAGAGACACGTCTCTAACCAAATGTTAGAGTAGCATTAATATACAGGCATAAACATAAATGTTAAGACTTCAGTTTGATGGGCATAATATATGTATTTAGCCAGACAATAGTTGTTACTCACCTAGGGCTTATGACCTCCCCAGACATAGGGTTTTGAGTAGGCTTATTGATTTAGTTAATGTTTTTAAATGACCAGGAGGAAGCAGTCCAGATTCTTTAAAGTCTAAGTAAGTCAGCCACACAAAACACAAACTAGAAGAGTTTGGTAAGGAAGGAAATGCTGACGTTCTCTGAGTGCATTATATGTTAATATAAGAGGCTGGGGTCCCCATTGACCTGGCTGCCAAGGTAATTTTTCCCTGATTTGGACAAGTCATAAAGACATTTTCTCTTTTCATGTACTTCTGGACACAATGAGAAACATGGTTTATAAATTGTATGATTCTGTTAGGTTTTTAGCTTAACTGAAAGAAAAGAGCGCTAAGCTAATTAAAATGAAAGCCATCTCCTGTGAGATCAGCAAATTTCTTCTGTGGAAAGCTTAAACCAAAGGAGAAATTATGCTATCAACTTTTCATTTTTAACTTGCCGTAGTCTTCAGTATCATTTTTATAAAGATAATTAAGTCTTGGGATAAGTTAGAAATTGCTTTTTATTATGACTACTAGAAATGAAATGTAGCAGTGACATTAACAACCCAATTTTCTGTAGTAGTAATGTTCTCATTGCTGGAACAAAACACCCAACCAGAGGCAGCTTATGGAAGGAGAGGGTTTATTTCAGTTTCCAGTTTTGAGGAGAAATTTCATCATGGTGGGAAAAGCATGGCAGAAACAGACAGCTGGGTATCACATCTTCTCATCCACAGGGAGGAAGTAGAGAGTCTGAGCTAAGTGTAGCCAGTAGGGCTAGAGTATACCACCCTAATGCCCACTGTTAGCGACACTCCCTCCAATGAACGCCACCCCCCAAACTGTGCCATCATCTGGGATTAAGCCTTCAAACACAAGAGGCTAGAGGGGACATTTTACATTCAAACCATCTTAAAAGACAAGAAATCCAGGACTAACTACTTCGGTGACTCCATGATCATCAGGAACCCATGCTACGTTTATCTTTTTGCTCCTCCATGCTTGCTGTGCTCAAAGTTACCTCACCATCAAGAAATGGCCGCTAGAACTCCATCCATCACTTCTGCCTTGATATCAGAAAGGCTGGTAGGAGATGGGTATAGATACCTTCACTGCCTTCCATCAGCTTCTTTTGAGAACTTGTCCCTGAAACATTCACCAGTACCTTCTGCTCTCTCCTCATTTGCTGCCTTCTCTATAAGGCATTTTGGAAAAGTGGTTATGAAGCAGGACACACTGTAGTCATCTCAGATCTGTTACTAAGAAGGAAGGCAGGATGTGTCATGAGCAGGCAAACTGTAGCAATTTCTGTGACTAACTTGTTCTCTCCCTCCTAGTCTGAGTGAGCCCAAAGCTCTGGGCTGTTGTGGTAAAGGTAGAGAGAGCAGTTCAAAATATCAGGCTACCTTGATCAGTCTAATCCAAGAGAAATTCTCCCATGGCCTGCATTTATGGTTAGGCATGGACCCCCATGTCCTTGTGTGACCACACATATTGTGTCTTTACAATACTGTCCGATAGGTTCTTAGGGCAGATGTCACAGATTATTAATAACTTGATGGCTTAAAGCAAATAGGAATTCATTCTCTTACAATTTTGGAAGCCAGAAATGCAAGGTCAGTCTCACCGAATTGAATGAATGATTCTGGCAGGCATTTTACTACCTCTGGTAGATATGGGGAAGAAGTATTCTTGACAGCTTGTTTGGAGGTTCTAGCAGGGGAGCACACTACTCGTATACCCTTGACTGAAGACCGGTCCTCCTCTATTCGGGGAAGGTCATCCTCTTTGACCAAGCGTGCAGCTTTGGGAGGGATGCACATGGAGCGGTGAGGGAGGAAGGGGACACCCGTCTAGCCAGCCAGATCAGTCTAATCAACCCTGGTGAGCAATGGGGTGACAGATGTCGCAGCCAGATCACATTCTAGGGAAGAAGTATTCTTACCTTTTCCCACATCTGTGGCTGCCAGCAGTGTCATTTTATGTGACTACATCATGGTAATCTCTGTGTCTATGGCACCTTCCCCTCCTCTCTGTGTCCCCAAACTTCCTCCCATCTAAGGCTGCATGTAATTATGTTTAGGTCAGACCCAAATTATCTAAGATAAGCTCCTCCTCTCCAGATCTTATTTTTTTTCCTTTTGCACATGCAAGTGTATATGCATATGCATGTTTGTTTGTGTGTGGATACACATGTATGTGTGAGTGCAAATGCATGTGCCCGAGTACATGTTTCCAGGCCAGAGGTCAACATTGGATATATTTCTCAGTTGCTTATTTTTTCAGACAAGGTTATATGGCCGAAGCTAGAACTCACTAAATGTGCTATATTGACTGGATCCCGGGATCCTCTCTTCTTCAGGTCCTCAGCATTTGGACTAAAGCACATGTCACTGTGCCTGGCTGTCACTTGGGTCTTTGAACTCAAGTTCTTATGCTTGTATGGCAAGTACTTTACTCATTGAACATCTCACAAGCCCCAGATCTTAAATTGAATCATATCTTTTGACATATAAAACTCATTAATATTTTGCAATATAAGGTAATATTCATAGGTTGAAATGATTAGGAAATGAACATATCCCCTGGGGATCTGCCATTCAGCCCACTGACTATGGAGAATAATTTCTTCCTTGAATTACTTTGACTGATATCTATTAAGTTTTTCCTCTTTGACAACCCTAAAGCTAATTGGTCTTCTTACATGCATATGAAAATAATTATACAAATTTAATTGAAGTCAAAGAACTCTAAATTTATCTTCTCTTCTATGCTGTAGACATCAAGTGTGTTAAACTGACTTGTCAACTATTATGACTTGGTATTTTTCATTCTGTTTTTATTATAATTTTCAGTGGAAGTTTTTTCCTCAAATATTCTTTTAAAGGAAGGCTCTTGGAATGATTATATATGTACAAGTCAATTCACTGACTTTAGATGTATAGTTCTATTATTATTGGAAAACATACTTAGTTATTTAACTCCACCGAAATCAAGATATAAACATTTTCATCATCACAACGTAATCTTCATGACCTTCTATGATGAATCATTTCCCTCTGAAACCCACAGATCTGATTACATTCTCTATAGTTTTTGTTTTTTTTTTTGACTTCATAAAAATAGAACAATACAGAATTCTGCTTTTCTTCCTTCTATCACAGTTGCTATTACACAGAGATTGGTTCTATGTAATGAAGAATGCTGCATTTACAATGTATAAGTATATATACATGTATATGTGTACACACATACATATATACAAACACACACATGCATATATATACACACAAACCTATACATACATATAAATGTATATGTATATATGTACATACACATTGATAGTCAAAATGCCTTGGTGAAGGTTCGTCTTTTCCCAAATGTGTGTGGTAGCTTGGGACCATTCTGTCAATGCCAGGCCTGGCATTCTCTTACCTTGATACACTCTTTTGGGTGATACGGTGATTTGAGTATGAGTGTATGTCCCCCCATAGCCTCGGGGAATTTTGATTAAGGTTAAGCTTTCTACTTAAGTCTCCAGCAGCTGGCTGGAAGAGGCATCCTTGCGGGAGGATCTTAAGTCCACCCCTAAGGTATGTTCAGAGCTTTTTGGAGCTCTGGCTATTTCTGGGTGTTTCTACTAGCTGTTGCTGGTAGCTGTTTCTCTCTGCTGTGAAAGCTAGAGTGAACAGGCTTCTTCCACCATGATGGAGTTTCCTCTGGAATCCATCAGCCTAAAATAAACTCCCCCCATAAGTTGCTGTTTGTCCCAGCCATGAGAAAGTAACTGCAGCTCGTGGACAAACCCCCAAGCCTAGCAGAGCAAAGTGTCCCTGCCGGTTCCCAGGGGCTCTTCATCACAGGGGTGCTCAGCTGAGGTGAGGAGGAAGATAGCAAGAACTTCATGAGCTATGCACCCTCATATGGTTTCTTTTAAAAATCAAGGCCCATGGAGCATGGTGGCACACACCTTTAATCCCAGCACTTGGGAGGCAGAGGTCGGAGGATTGCTGTGAGTTCCAGGCCAGGCTGAGAATACATAGTGAATTCCAGGTCAGCCTGGGTTAGAATGAGACTCTTATCAGAAATAAAACAAAACAAACAATAAACAGCCAATATTAAAAAAATGATCAAACCCCAGTTGAACCATATTTTTGATAAAAAAAATCTCACATTGATTAAATGTGTTGGCATGGACAAAAGTTGAGCCTTGCCTTGGTGGTGTAGTTTACAAGGAATCCCTTAAGCCTGTGAACTTGTGCTGGCTCCCCATGAACAGATGATGGCATTAGTCAGGTTAATCAGAGAAGTTGAACCAGTAGAAGACATAGTACAGCTAGAAAAATAGATAAATGGGAAATAGGTGTGTGACAGGGTCAGGCATCTACAGGGAACACCCTTCCCCTTGAGTGGGAGGTGTTTAGCTAGAGCTACAACCTAGGGGCTAAAATTGATTGGTCAAATATGAACCAATCAGCTGTCTCTCTGACTCACCTGGGGAAAACTTAAATTAACTTCCCTAGAGGAAGCGAGTCTCTTGCCCACATGGCAATGGAGTAGAAGAACCTGTGATCCAGGCCTTAGGAAGGTAAGGCCTGCTGGGGTGGGGGCAGGGTCCAGACTTTTTCCCTCATGAACCTCTCCTTCTCATGATGGGAGTTCTCTATTATCTTTTCTTCTGCTGCTTATTTAGCTGAACAACTTAAGTTCTGTTAAACTCTTCACGTGTTCTCTCCACACTGGTGGCTGGAGAACTCTGTACTTCCCATGTTCCCTTAAATAATAAAGTCTCCCACTATACCTTACTATCTTGTCTATGATTTTAATTCTTTAACTTTATAGAAAAGAGCTCGGATACTCTTAAACTTGGGGTGCATTAAAATTTTTACTGGGTGTTATCTAAATTCTAACCCTTCCCAACACCCCGTATCATAATCTGTATCAGGTGGAAAGATAGTTTATAGATACATGAAAGAAGGATCAATGATAATTGGAAGAAAAAAGGTATAAAGATAAAAAGTACAAAGAAAGAGGAAAGAAAAATAAATCCTAAAAAGAGGAAAAGCAGGCAGATAGAGGTTACACCCTATCACCATATCACCCAAATATTTGACTTATTGATGGTAGACAGTGGCTAAGCAAGACTGAAGTCCATGGTGGGCGAGAAGGTCAAGTGCAGCCTGAAGAGGCAGAGGCAGAGCAATGGGAGAGGCAGAGGCTAACTGGGTTCTGGGTCAGAGAATGCACATGGCTTCTTTTAAACAGCTTCTGCAGGTGAGGGTGGCCCTACCAGACATTCTTAAACTCATGAGCATAGGGACATTCATTTAGATCTGTCTTCTCACCGATGCCTGAATCACTGGGAAAAGCTATGTGCATGGTCTAATAGGAATGTAGTCACCTTCTGGATTTGAGCTTTAGCCAAGTTGATACATAGTTATCCTCATGCTGAGAAGAAGGGACAGTGGAGTGTTCAGCACTGAGACATCTCAATTCAACCTTGCAAGGCTCAGGGTCCATTGTGGAAGAGGTGATGGAAAGAACTCAAGAGCCAAAGGAAGGGTAGGACTGCTTACAATGCAATCATCCAGTCACAAAATGGCCTTGATATTTATGACTTTGCAGTGCCTGACACTTCCGACCCAAGACATCCATAATAGGAGGAAAAGATGATGACATCAGAATAGAAGCGACACTAACTGGAAGGAAGAAGGGATTCAGTAGAGGGTGGATTTGAGAGGGGGAGAATGTGCATGGTGGAGGGATTGATTTATCAAAGGTTATTGTCCATACTTATGGAAGCTATCAATAGATAGTTTAAAAAAGGAAAAAAATGAAAGCATTTGTGCATGTAACAAAAATATCTCCTTCCTTCTCTCCCTTCTTTCTTCCCTTCCTTACTCCTTTTCTTCCTTGCTTTAAAGAAATCCAAACTTTTAAAATTTGATCCTTCGAACTCAACCATACCCACAGCACAGATTGAGATTTTTAAATGGCTATTGTTGGAAAGCAAATGTCTGCTCTCTATGTGAGCTCTCCCTTCACCCCTTCCCTCCATCTCAGGATGCCTGTCCACACTCACATGCTAGGCGTTGGGCTGCTGTGTGTGGCTCCCTCCAACCCAGTCCCAGATCATTCCTGGCTGGACTGAGGAGGTGGGGGTGAGGGCAGGACCAAGCAGACTTTATTTAGAAGCTTGTCCCCTGCCAGCTCCATCCACAACAAAGGTCTTTGAACAATGGCCATCTGATGACTTCGCAGCCTGCAGAGACTCATGTGTCCAGATTCAAGCTGACAGGAGGGTGAATCGAACTTGCATTGGCAGACATGCCCACATTGTCTTTGACACGCCCCTCCCACTTTCTCTAAACTCTCCCAAGTCCTGAAGGCTGGGGTAGGAAACCCTGCATGAGTCAGTAGATAAATGCCAATCACCCCAACATCAGATTTGCCTGACATCCGATCTGAGATTACCAAATCAGGCAATATTCAACCCTTTATCCAAGTCATTACCTTCTAGGAAAGATTGTACCATAAGGCAAGTCTCCCTGTCCTGGCAGGCATGTTGAATGTCTGACAGATTACACAGCTCAGCCCCACAAATGAGACCATTTTCCTCTTTCTCCCTCCACACTATTTAGTTGATATAATTACACGTTTGTGTGCTGACAGACTGTTATTTACCACGAGATAATAGGGTGGTCCAAGCAACTGTAGTCAGGGGCTGGAGCTCACTGTTGGCATGAATGACTGTGTGACCTTGGGAGTTATAAAGAATCAGAATTGCTTGGTGAGGTTTCTTATCTCAGGTTTTAACATCCAAGAGTAACATGGCCTCGGGCTACTTGGACTTCCTTTCCAAAGGAATCTTTAATGGGGAAAACAGTATGGTCCATTGTGGCCTTGGGAAAGAATATTGCTTTTTTGTCCCTTTATGGGTAGTGAAGATTGAACTCAGGATTGCTCTCATACCAGGCATGTACTGACCACTGAACAATATCTCAGACCCACGTGGACACTTTTAATTTTGGAGACAGGGTCCCACTAAGTTGCCCAGGATGGCCTTGATCTTGTGTTCCTCCTGTCTTAGCCTCCAGAGTGGCTGGGATTAGAGGCTCATGCCATCAGGATGGGCAGGGCAGGTCAGGTTCATATTCTTAACACCCCTCCTCCTTGTGATCTTTGAAAGGTATGGGCAACTTTTGTTTTTTATAAGGAGCTAAATTAGTGGCATCTTGGCTTTGAGGGTGGTACTGTCTTTGCTGTAACTACTGATCTCTTCTGATGCAGCCCAAAGTCCACGACAGACAATGTGTAAAGAAATGAGCAAGGTTGTGTTCCAGTAAGACTTATGGACACTGAACTACTCAAATTTCATATAGTTTTTTAAGTGTGGTAGAATAGGATCCTTTTGATTTTTCAGTCATTAAAAATGTAAAAGCCAGGCTGGAGAGATGGCTCAGCAGTTAAGGCACTTGCCTGCAAAGCCTGACCACCCAGTTTTAATTCCCCAGTACCCAGGTAAAGCCAGATGTACAAAGTGGTGCATGTATCTAGAGTTTGCAGTGGCTGGAGGCCCTGGCACACCCATTCTTTCTCTCTCTCTGCTTGCAAATAAAGAAACAATTATTTTTAAAAAATGTAAAAGCTATTCTTAGCTTGTAGGCCACACTGAAATAAACTGCAAGCTGGATTTGGCCATAGACTGGTATTTACTGGTCCTTGCTCTAGAGTTCAAAAAACGTCACCTAGAATATGGAAAGGGAGGTGCCTTCAAGGCTCCTTCAGCCATGATGGTTGGTAATTGGGACCTTGCACTTGACATGAGGGTTTGCAGTCTTGGTTTTCTCATCTTCTCTCCAGGGATGTCCTTGAGCCAGATAGAGGAATGAAGTCAAGTCCTCAAAGAAACAGACATTTAGGTACAAAATAGCCTTTACATTTTTACCTGTATTTTTCTCATATTCTCTGTGGTTTTGAGACACTCTATTCCTTCTTTGCCACCTGTTCTGGAAGTCATTCTGGCTTTGAAGAATGCAGTCAATGCAAGGTGAGAAATGGCATGGAATGGGGCATTTTAGGTTGCACTGAGGAGAGTCCAGTCAAAAGCTCTGACGTGTCCACTTCTCAGCTCTCTTGTCTATACAGAAAAAAAAAAAAAGCGTTCTCCATTAACTTTTGGCTTCGTCTGAGACCTCTGCTTTTGTGAATCATTCAACGAAAGAAATACATTAGAACACCTGTGTGTCAGGCATGGCTCTGTACTTGAAAATGGAGCAAACTCTTTGGGAGACTTTAACAGTACTAATAAGAGAAATGATCTCTCAGAGATTATATCCTCACATACGTGCTCCTCTTATTTACTGGCCTCAAGCATACTGATAAAGGTCATTTGCATTTTCATGCCCTGCCTTCTCTTTGATCCAGAAATGCAATGATTGGTTCCATGTGAGATATAAAAAAAGTTATCATATCAAATCTTGATGGATTTCTCTATGTCATGAGATAGAGATATTGGGTTGAGTAATCAGAGAGAAGAAAAGATTTGCTACTTACTGTGCCACTAATTAGGCATGTGGCCTTGAGCACATTGCTAAACTTCTCTGGGACTCTTGCATGGGCTGCAGCTCGGAGAGTATAAGAATTCAGTAGTCATGGGGCGAGGGGCATAGTATGGGATAACCTTGTTGTCAGTAACAGACATGATTATTGAAGGGATTGTCTAGCTGTGACAATACTAACCAGAGTGAAGAGTGAGAAAGTGATAAAGAAGATAACATCCCAGAACAAGGGGAGAAAGGAGCCCATTCCTCAGGGAGCTGGTGCTTTTGGAAACAATTCTTCTGCATAAGCTATGCATGAAGGAAGGGAAAGCAGAGAAAGAGGCACTCCTCTTCCTAGGAAGGCCGATGGCATGGGCTTCTGTCCCTTCCTTGAATCCACCAAGAAATCTCAGGAACCCTCACCAAGGATGTGCTCCTTAAACCTGGAGGACTTGAAATGGAAGAGGCGTATGCTAGTTTGAATGCATGACCCCATTGATTCAGATGATACAAATTAAACTTGTAACTTGGATCTCCAGCCTTCTGGGGGAGGAGGTGTCACTGGCTGTGGATCCTGGAGTCCAGCCCTAAGCTGTGACTCCCGGTGGGTCTGAATTCCAGGCCTAAGTGTAAGAGAGCAGTGTGAGCTCTGGAGGTCTGTGCTTGCTGGTGCCGGGACTCTGCTTACTGCATCTGCTTCTCTTTGCTTGGATGGATGGAAGTAGGCAGCTTCTCCTGCCACTGATGGAACTTTCCCTGGTTTTATGAGCTTCAAATAAATCTCTTCCTGCCATAAATACTGTCTGGTTGGATTTTCATCCAAGCAACATGGAACTGTCTATGACAAGGTGTGTAGGAAGAAAAATGAAGGTCCGGGAGCTACCGAGAACAGCTAGAGATACTCTAAGGACCTGCTGAGCCACGGTGAGCAAGTGGTTGAATCTCTGTAGTGAGGAGCTTCGGACTAGGGCTCAAGCAACTTTAAAAATAAATATTTTCATTTATTTGAGAGAGAGAATGCATGCACCAGGACCTCCTGAGGCTGCAAATGAACTCCAGATGCATGCACCACTTTGTGCATCTGGCTTTAGGTGGGTACTGGGGAATCGAACCCAAGTTATCAGGCTTTGTAAGCAAGTGTCTTTAACTGCTGAGCCCTCTCTCCAGTCTTAGAGCAAATTTTGAATCAACCTTTTAGGACCTCTTAAGACTAATAGACAATGATATAATATAATATAAATTATAATATAATATGTATATAATAATGACAATCATTCTAAACATCTTTGTTCATATTCAGCAAAAGACTCCAATAACAAAATGAACTGAACTTACTTTGTGAAATATGTCACTGTGTTTCTTATAATTCTTGTTGTAAGCTCTTCAAAGCATTATACATGGCTGAGGTGGGCAGAGGGTACTCTTGATACTTTGAGCTATGACTTTGCACACGGTTGTCTTTGTAGATAAAGCCAGGAGCACAACACAAGTGGCTGGTTCTTACATTGAGCTTGTCTCTAACCCTTCCGGATGAACTTGAGTATGAAACAGCAATTTCTTTCTTCTCCATCGCAATAGAATTTTGCAGGGTTCTTGCTGCATTGTGCATTGAAAGCCCTCATTAGCCATGCAAGCACTTCAGAAGGCAATTCGTGACTCATACAGGGTCCAGAAATAGTACTGAGGAAAATTGCTTTTATGTAATTTTTTCTCAGGATGTCACGCTGTGAGTACTTATCATTCTGACTGAGACACATGGGAAAAATCACATTTTGTGGGGCCTGCAGGGATGTTCTGTTCACAAAGCCATGTTACTACCTCAGGGGCCTTCAGGAACCACCAGAAGTTTGAGAGCAGATGCTCATTCACAACATGGTAGGAATGAATGAGCAGGGAGGGTCTTCAAGAGATGCTTGTCTCCACTTTCAGTACTATTACTTCAGCACGTGCCCTATTGTCTTCCAATTAGTCCTGCTTTGTGCTCCAAAATTGAGTCCTCAAAGTTTTCAAAATTGGGGTGAGATGTACCTAGCAGAAAATTAAGCATTTTAACCATTTCTAGTATACAGTTCTGTGGCACAGAGTGCATACACACTGTTTATCATGAGTGCAATTATTACCAATGCCTATTTCCAGATTTTTTTCCATTTTCTCAAATTGAGCAATTTCTAGGAATCAATAGCTCTTTTCCCATTCTCTATTCCCTGGCATCTACCATTCAACTTTCTGTCTCTTGGATTTGATCTCTTCTAGATCCCTCACAGATGTGGAACCATTTACTATAGGTCCTTTTTGGATTGGCTTGCTTCACTCAGCAAAGCCTCCAAGGTGCAACCATGTTTAGGATGTGTCAGAATTTAATTCTGTGGGCTGGAGAGATGGCTCAGCAGTTAAGGCATTTGCCTGCAAAGCCTAATGACCCAGGCTCGATTCCTCAGTACCCACGTAAAGCCAGATGCACAAAGTGGTGCATGGGTCTGGAGTTCGTTTGCAGTGGCTGGAGGCCTTGGTGTACCTATTCTCTCTCTCTCTCTCTCTCTCTCTCTCTCTCTCTCTCTCTCTCTTTCTCTCTCTCTGCTTGCAAATAAATAAATAAAATATTAAAAAAGGAATTTAACCCTGTGTGAAGTCTGAGCAAGACCCCATTGTGCGTATGTACTACATTTGGTTTATTCTTTCAGTGGACATGAGTTGGTTCTCCCTTTCAGGTATTTGTGACTAATAGTGCGATGAATATGGTCCTGTAAATTTCTGTTTCAGTTGCTTTCTATTCTTTTGGAACTCTACCAAAGGCTTTTTTTAAAATAAAAAATAAACTTTTACAATCAAAAGAGAAGGTTTGAAGTAGGTAAATTTTGCTTTATCACCAATTCAGAAGACTAAAGGATACCAAGACTTGACCAGCCTCAAACCTAGTGAGACATGGCAGGTTGGGAAAAGGAGAGACAAGTTGGTTTGGTTGTAAAGAAAGGCATGTACTTATGAGCTAAGTTGACCTTGAGGCATTCCTTTGAGAGGTTAGAGCCAGGGTCAGCACCCTTGGGGACATCAAAGAGACATGAGCAGGTGCCCTTAAGGGGGAACCACAGTGGCATTTCCTCTGCAGCTGGGTGAGCTCCTAACATGCCAGTTCTGCTTGCCTGGAGATTGCCCAGTAGCATGATGGTGGGTGCTCTCCCTGGGTGAGGAAGGCACGTGACCTTTGAGAATCCTGGCCTGAGAGTGGAGGTGAGGTGAGGGTGAACACATATGTGTTAGCTTTCTGAATTCAGTTGGAAATTGAGGATGAAATCAGACTCTGGACTTTAACAAGTGGCTCTCATAGGGTCCCCTGAGGGTTACCCCCAGAGAATGCTATGCTCAACCCTCCTGGCCTTCAGGAGCTTGTGGGTGAGAGGTCACGTGAGTTGGGGACAAGCTTGGACTTCACAGCGGCTCCTTAGGATGGTCAGAGTTATGGTGGTCTGCAGTCATCTGGTGTGGTAGTAGGACCTCCCCTCGCTGGGCTGGACTCAGCAGGGACCCCAAGGACCTATTCCTTGTTCCACACAGCCTCTGGCTCTAAACAATGAGCCACACACAGCACGATAGATTATGGCTGTCCTTGCAAAGATTAGCATTTAATATACTTGGGTTTTAGAAAAAGTTATGTAACGGGTGTTCTACTTTTTCCTAGAATCTTTGCCTCTCTAAGGACTAGCTCTTGCAAAGGGAAGAAAAAGACAGATCCAAAAAATGTTGGTACATAATCATTTTTGATTAGCACCCCAGCCAACTGATAAAAATATATTGCATATTTTGAGATTCTGCCAAAGCCCACCCAGATGCATAAAGGGGCCCTTTATAGCATAATAACCCACCATTTGGGCCCGGATTCTAAAAGGACACACTCTAGTTATTAGTGGGGGGGGGCGGTGAAGTGAGTGAGGTTTGGCCCATGTCAGCTAGGAAGGTTTACTGTTGATTTGGAAAGAACCACAGTTCATGTTCAGAATAGAAAGAGGACAGAGTTCTCAGCTGAACACCAAAGATGAAACCGCTTCAAATAGATGTCCAACCAGTGGCAGAAGACATGGCTGACCTGTGGCATTTACACAGGTCACAATCAAGGCTAGTGCAGACAGGAATCAATGAGAGGACCACTTCGAGCATCCAGGTAGCGCAATCAAAACCTTCCTTCCTCAAAATTGAAAAAAAAAAAAAACTCAATATGTATATAAATACAAAAATGCTCTTATTTAATTCTCCATAATTCTCAGCATTTTAACCTGTGGGTCCTTTAGACTTGTGATGTAAATTGGTTATAAGACATAAATAAAAGACAAGAAAGATTCTTTAATGCTTTATAAGGCAAAGAATTTGGCTGTAGCAATCTGGGGTAATGGTGCTGACCTCTGCTGTTACAGCTCCTGTAATTTGAAACGCTCTCTGACTGTACCTAGCAAAGCCCCTGTTTCCTCATTTCTCAATGGGTAGGAATGAGAAGAAGGCCACAGGGTTAAATGCCCTTTACCCAAGATCCAGAGGGCTGAGCAGTCTTGCGAAGGCGCTGAGGTAATTTATAATATGTTATATCTTTGGCATAAAGGTTTTTTCTTTTCTCAAAATAATACTCAATGCTTTCATCATCTTTCCCAAAATAGTCGGTGGCTCCACCATCATTAAGGGCCGGGGTTGTAGAGGTGACTTAATGGTTAAAGATATTGCTTGCAAAGCTTAATGGCCTGGGTTCAATTCTCCAGTACCCACGAAAAGTCAGATGCACAAAGTGGAGAATGTAGCTGAAGTTCATTTGCAATGGCAGGAGGTCCTGCTGTGTCCATTCTCTCTCTTTCTTTGTGAATAAATAAAAGATAGTAAAAACCAGAACTCTTGGTTTAGATGGGCAAATATCCATGTCTCCCAGGCTTTGCAGAACCTGCTAAGCGTCTGTGACTCTAAGCTGATTCTGGTTTATTCTGAGAGATGGCTGTGCTGATGTGCCCTCAACCTGGTCTGTTTTCATTGTAATGTGAGAATCATGACAGGTATGTGAACTTCCCTGCCTCACTCTTGACTGGTCTCAGCTGGGCTCTCTTGGGAAAACAATGAAGTTGGAAATATGAATCTTTAGCCCATTTAATCGTTGTCATTCCCGATTGAGCTTCTTTCCACCCCTGCAGGGGCTCTGCCAGCCCACTTGTTGTAAAGCTCAACCAGGCTTTTGCTCCCTAATCTTTTGCCAGAAAGTCATTTTCCCCTCCATCCCCCAAACACTCCAGTACTCCAATCAAATGTGCTGACTTTAAGTTCTGTCTCTTTGGGCATCAGGACCCTTACTCCCTACAGGACCTCCATTGGCTCTGGCACAGGTACTTTATTCCAGCCTGAAGTTTAGAAGGAGCTGGTCTGGAGGCTAGTGCTGCAGACTTTTTAGAAAGGAGAGTTCTTGGTGCAGGGTTCCCACTGGTTGAACTTGCTGGGGACACCCACAGAAGTGGCACACCAGACCATTCTGCCCACAAGTGTCCTTCAAGACAAAATGCCATCAAATGGTCCTCTGTTCTGCATACACAAAATTCACTGTTTCAAACGCTTCCAGCGTGATTTTTGTTCTTTTAGGGTTACTTATTCCAAGGATTTTTGCCTCTCCACAACAAGTGAATTGCTGAACATTCTGAGAATTATGTCTTCTGGCCTGTAAGTGACCTTCTCAGTGTGATGCCATCCCTCAGGGGTGGTCACTGATAGACCCGAGTCTTCCCAACGGGGGAAAGGGTATGAATGTTGGGAACCATTGGCGAGAGCAATCTGCTTATGTTCCCTGTGTTTAGTAGACATTATTATAGGTAATTAGTATGGGCTTTCCTTGAACTGTGGGAACTCATTTCCTGGAAATGTCACTGAAAATGCCCAATCCTAAAACACAGAGCAGCTGAAGCAAGCCGAGAGATAAGTGGGTAGTGCACTCTCACTAAACATTAGCTTGGATCTGCTTTGCAAATCCACCAAAGCATGAGTTGAGTGTCACAGCAAACCCTGCCTAGGTTTTCTTACAGGCACTCTGATATATACATAGTTTTTTTTTCAGAGGATAAAAATTTTAACTTAAGCTGTTTAGAATTCTTGATAATCATGAAATTTCTTTCTCCTCCTTTTTTCTTCTTGAAAACTTGTTTGCATCCAAAATATAGTAAATATACCATTCATTTTTTTAAAGAAGAGATTTTTGTGACTATAAATTCATGCATTCAATTTTACCCCTTTTCTTCCCAGTGTTTCAAGTACCCATCATCGTGGATGACAATTCAGTTCACTGTTTATGCAGCGTGCATTTCAATGTTTCTGAAAGCTGAGACCGTTAACCTTTTTCCTTCCACTTACTAATTGTCTTTTACCAGCTTTTGTTATTTTCACTAGAGTAGGTTAAGAAAGAAAATGTACAGTATCATTTCTATTCACTTCACATGTTATCAAAGCTCTCTTGTGAGATGAGGTTTGACTCCGAACAGAGGCTCTTTGATAGCTAGAAATCCAGTGCTCAGCAATGACTGCTTTTTTGAGAACTCCAAGTACACCCAGACTTGCAGTTCTTTAAACAATTGACTCTTTTCTCTGGGTCCGTTTCTCATCACACTCGGCTCCCCATGGAGATATAAGACAGATCTTCTGTTTCTATTGAAGCAAGACAACTGACATTTATGGCCCAGTTGGAAGCAGAGAGCTGGACTGACTGATTCAAGTTTTTATTTTATATTATTTTATTTAGCTGAAAATGAGATATGAGTGTGTTATGTATTTGTTTAATCTTCTTTCAAGCTCTCCTGTATCAATCCTAGTGGGAGAAAGAAAGCAAACCTTCAACTATGTGTGTTGAACTTGAAATAAGAAACTTTAATCCCTGGAAAAACTGGTATTGTGTAAATTTCAGACTGCAACTAATCTCGATATATTCAGACAGTGGCAGGAACATTTTATTTTCTGCTTTAATATTCAGCACATACCACCATGCAGTACCGAAGACTTTTGAATACTTATTTCCCCCAATTTTTCCTGAGGCTTATATTTATTTTATTTGCTGAAACACTAGTGGCTTAAATGAAATCCTCCAGATGTTTTCCATTTACAAAGGGCACACCTGACTGACAGGCTGAGCAGGTTTGCTGGTGGCCAGCTGCACGCTTCTACACTCAGCATCAGTATATATTTTAACTGCGTGGAACAATAAATGGCTCCATTTATTGGACACTTATGTGCTGGGTCTTGTGCTACAGGCTGTAGGTTCATTAGTACATTTATGGCTTCTGTGGGCCTATGGGGTAGGTCTTCCTAGCAGTCAATCATTTTCTTGATGAGAAAACCAAGAATTGGAGAAGATGAATGGCTTTTCCAAGGTCACTTGATGTAAGTCAGAAAGCAAATGTGGGATCTGAATAGAAATCATTACTGTGTCATGTGGATATCACCTGTGGACCAGCCCTCCTGCTTTTGCTAAATAAATACACTGTAGCTTGGCATGGTGGTGCACACCTTTAATCCCAACACTCTGGTGGCAGAGGTAGGAGGATCTCTGTGAGTATGA
The DNA here is from genome assembly GCA_004024765.1 of Zapus hudsonius. Classification (NCBI taxonomy): domain Eukaryota; kingdom Metazoa; phylum Chordata; class Mammalia; order Rodentia; family Dipodidae; genus Zapus; species Zapus hudsonius. Next base: position 40,375 of record PVHP010002901.1, on the reverse strand, counting down.
GTCCACCCTGAGAATACATAGTGAGTTCCAGGTCAGCTTGGACTAGAGCAAGACCATATCTCAAAGAAATAAAAGTAAACATTTAAAAATTTAAAAATATATCCACTGTAACAATAATCTCTTCCTTCGTGTTATAGTTATCTTCTCATTGCTGGGACAAACACCTGACCAGAAACGGCATCTTGGAGGAAAGGGTTCATTTCAAGCTAACAGCTTCCAAGGGAAGCTCCATCATGGTGGAAGAAGCTGGCTCATTTCATCACACACCCATAGTAGAGAGAGAAAAGAATAGCCGGAGCTCAAGCTGGCTCTTTACACACCTTAGGGCCAGGTTCAAGGTCTGCCCCCAGTGACACACCTCCTCCAGCAGGCTGAAGACTGAGTAGGAAGTTTAATCTTAATCAAAAGTTCCAAAGACTATAGAACTATTCTCATTTCATCAAGCCTCTCTCTCTCTCTCCCTCTCCCTCTCTCTCTCTCTCTCTCTCTCTCTCTCTGTGTGTGTGTGTGTGTGTGTTCACACATATGTGTTCTTTAAGAGCAAAGGGAAAGTGGAGGGAATTTACATCTTTCATCTCAAAAAGAGCCTATAAACTCATTTGAAAATTAGCTGCATCTTAGAAATCGGATTTTGTTGTTCTGTGTCCTGTTAACCCTGACTTCATCGTCTACCTGCTCAAGATGTTTCCATAAACAGATTCCTGAAGAGGCTTCTGGAACTGGTTCATAATTTCTTTTCAAATTCTAACACTAACTTAAGGAAGGGCTTTTATGTTGTTGCTTCTCTTCTTCCCTTTCTTCAACCCTCCCTCTCTCCCTCCCTCTCTCCTTCCTTACTTTCCTCTCTCCTCCCTGCCAAACATAATAAAAGTGGGAAGTGCTGAATTAACTGATTATTTTCCAATGTCAAGAAAAATATATCTATTGAATTTTCAGAGAAATCTTCCTTTTACTCCCAACTTCCTCTTAGAATAGTTTACTTATCACCTTTACCTCCTGGTTCCGCTGATGACAGAGCCACTGAAAAACCATTCCTTCTAGTAAGTTGTTCCCCTTGGCAGGATTCAGGTAGAATGCCTCTCACCCCCCAAATCCTGACTCCATAATCACTGGAGCAGAAATCCTGCCTTCACTGTAGGAGCTCACTCACCTCAGATGTGTCCTCACTTTCCCCATGTATATTACCCACTAAACTCTACTTAGGCCAAAGTGGAAATGCGTGCAGTTTTTGCCAGACAAAGGGAACTTGCTCACTGCTCTTACTCCTCTCAGTCTTGGCTCCTTTCTGGGGAATTGGCCGGTTTGTTTAGTCAGCTGAGCTCAGTCTCATGTTATTGCAACATTTCCATTTCTGCTCATTCTCTTTCAAAATGCGTTCTGGACTCCACAAAGCTTCCCTTCTCTGCACCTCATCTAGCCCCACCTGGAACTTCTCAGATCAGAGTGTCTGTTTGTGTAAGTTTTACACCTGGGTGAGCTGCAGGAAACAATTGATCCTTCTTAATCCTCTATGTGCCTGGGAGATGTACCCTTTCCCATCAGTAGCCGAGTCCTGTGATATATCAATTGTGGAGGTACAATTTCTAAAGGCAGGCAGACGTAGGTTCAGGCCCATTTTTTTTTAGCTTCAGTTTTACCACTCATCACTCTTTCTTTATTCAGGATTTACCATAAAGATTCGAGGAGATAACCCCGGGGGAATGTGTTCCGTCTAGCATGCAGAGAGCATTCAGATTATGAATGCAGCATCTCACCAGCTCAGGGCAGCAGAGCAAGGTCTTGTACAGTACTTGCTGAGTATTTTCCCTAGGTGAACCACACAGGATGGAGTTTCCCAGGGAGCTGGCATCAAGGGTGACTTGAAGGAGTAATAATGCAACATAATCATAACACTAACTACTGGTGTCACTTAATTTTCATTATTCTTATAACGTGAATCCTACCAAGGTGTTAGTTAAGGTATTTGAATTCTCCAAAGGAAGCTGGCTTGAGTGATAAAACAGCTTATTCTCAGTCATGCTACAATGTGTAAAAGTAGGTGAAGTCTGCAGACATAGTTGAAGCAATCAAGTTCAAGTCTATGTCTCTCTGTCTTCCATCCCACAAACCATCATTCCAAAGCTGAGCCGGATGGGCATCATAAACTTTTGAAGTCAAGCTCAGGGTGGGGCCATCATTTCCAAGTCCTGCCTTAAAAGTGAGGGTTTTTTTTCTCCCAAATGTCTGCAGCAGAACTTTCTTTATATTTTACAGCATGGAATTTTGTCTATTTCTGAGGTCACTGGGAAAGCACATACCATTACGCTTCCATCATTCAGGTCCCCAAAGTCTCATGACTCTGGTAAAGGAGGTGGATATCAGGCAAAACGGATGCCTTGCAAGAAAGAAAAATGGAAATGGTATTGGCTCCCCAAAGCATCCAGTTTATGAATCAACTTTATTTCTCAGATGAAGAAACAAGCAGCCAAAAGCTTAAATACTTGATCTCCCATGACCGGCAAGGACAAAGATGAAATTTGAATCCATCTAAAATTGGTAAAGACAGAGAACATCACACGCCTTTTACAAGTACTTCAGCCAAGAGAGTCCATTGGAAGGAAGATTCTTTTAAGAGATTACAAAAGCTTTCAGCTCCACTGAAACCTAACCCTTTGCAATGTGGAATGCTGGGAGCACTGTGTACAGCCAGCATGGTCTGGCCCAGAGGCAGACAGAGAAAGAAAATGGCACCTTGGAGGTAAAAAGGTTGATTTCCCAGCAGTTCTGGATTGTTCAAAGAATGTGTGCAGTCTTGTGAGAAAGTTGAAACCTGTTGAAAGGGTAGGGAGACAGGAAGTACTGCTTTGGCTTTATTTTACTGAAGTTTCCAGTATAGCTTCCAGCTCTATTCTTTACGTGCTAACTTAACTATTTATCATGAGATCAGAGAGAGGTGAGCAACCATCTCTTAAAAATGTACAGTGAATCTTGGGATGTCAATGTTTAGCCTGAGGCTCCAGTGTTAGAGCTTGGAGCTCCCTTCTGGGATCTCAGACCACATTCCTACATCCTGGACAATTTTGTTAGTTAGCTTTCCCTCCTGTGCCCTGAGATTCCACCCTTGACCTTCCTCTCACACTTACAATTTCTCTCACCTTATCTTCAAAGAGAGCCTGAATGTCAGTGATGTTTAGGGCTATAGATCAGACTCCCGACTTTTGGTTATGCCTTAGAACGTGGTTTCAAGAGCCTCTGTGAACACCTTCATTTCAGGGTAGGATCTTGCTCTAGCCCAGGCTGACCTGGAATTCACTATGTTGGCTCAGGGTGGCCTTGAACTCAGGACAATCTACCTACTTCTGTCTCCTGAGTGCTGGGGTTAAAGGTGTGTCAACCCTCAGGGCTGATTACCTGGAAGATTCTCCAAGTCAGTATGCTGAAATAAACTTGTATCTGCCACAGCTCCCACTGAAACTAAATCCGGAATTTTATTAATATTCCAGTCTTTGGAACCCAGCAACAGCCGCATCCAGCCGGTGGTTCCAGATGCAATACTGAGATCTTTTTGGCTTCAACCTCCTAACTGACATCTCAGTAGTCACCCACTGTGTTTGGATAGATCTCCTTGCATCCAGTCTTCCTCTCTCCATCACTACTGACTCAGTTCTAGTTTAGACTTTCCTCCATCTATTTCTGTTCTATTTCAATGGTCTCAGCTTTGTTCTCCTCCATGAGGCTCCCATGAATCCACTCTCCACATTGTCCCTGAATATGTCTTTCTGAAACCCAGGCATAGCCCCACTCCTTCACCAAAGAAACTCTTGAAGGGTTACTCATTGCCTACTCTGAGGTTTTCATCTTCTTTGTCATGTATTATATCAGGCCCTTTACCATGATGCCCTAGTGGGTCTCTAGACAAGTTTCTTATTGTCTAAAGAATTAGTCCACATCTTTCGAGACTCTGATCATGAATGTGTTGGTGTGCATACATTTTCATGTGTGTGAGTGTGGGCATGCGTGTAGAGGTCAGAGGACAGCCTCAGATGTGTCCTCACCGTCCTCATTGTTTGAGGCAGCATATCTTATTCCCCAGTGTATTTGCCAGGCTGGCTGCCCTGGAAGCTTCAGGGGTTTCTCATGTCCCTGTCCCCCATCTAGCCTGGAGTAGTGCTGGGAATACAGATGCCTGCAGCAACACCCAGCTTTATGGAGGTTTTGGGAGCTTGATCTCAGGTACTTATGTCTATGTGGTAAGCATTTTATCCATTGAGCCATTTTCCCAATCCAGAATCGCGAGGTTTTTTTTTAAATTTAATTTTTATTTTTCATATTTACCATATTATCCGGTAATGTCTGGAACAGAAGTGTTGTTGGAAGTGAAATAATTTTGTTCAGCTGTAGAAGGTGAAAATTCATGGTGAAATTATAAACCAACCAATGCTGATGAGTCAGTTTTTCTTTGGCTTATAATCTTCACAACCTTCCTGTAGGCAACATGCATTCTTGGTAACACCTCATTTTGGTAGTGATCTTCACCCTCAGGCAATGGACTTCACCCTTTCATATTTCCTCCTGCTCCACATTCCCTGCTCCACAGCATTCTGGCTAGGTTCAAAAGCATGAAAGCAAATAGTTTTGTTCATTCTACATGTCAGACCTTGCTACACACACACACACACACACACACACACACACACACACACACACGAATGAATTCGTTTATTTAAGTTACTATAACAACTTAAAGATCTTGGTCTCCCTACTACAATTCACAAATTTGGGAACTGAAATTTAAGTAACTCACCCATTAACATACTACTAAGTAATGAACAGGGGCAGGAATCTAGGCTGTCCTGTCGCAGAGCCAATAATCTTGACCACTAATGACCCCTGGAACCATTAAAGAAAGCCTCACAGTTAATCAGTTGTTTTAACAGAAGATGTTACAACTCAATTAAATTCATTAGTGGTCAGGAGCCAATAGGAATGTGTTTAAGTTTTCTGTTTCTGGCATCGTCTACTATGATTCAGTTTTAATCAACACATTCTCCTTAGAAACTAGATATCTCTTCTCACCCTCACTTAAGTTAACAAATGATCGCTCCTCTCAGTGACTGTAAGATCTGAGTCATGAACTTGCTAAAATACTTTTCTCACTGTGCACTTCATATCCTGGTCTTTTTACCCTCATAATGGCACACATATTTTATCCTAAGCACCCCGACACATCACAGAGGGTTTTTGCGAAAGAACAGAAATGTGCTGACTTGGACTTTGAGGAGGAAAGGAAATAGAATATATCTCTGGTCGGCAGCCATTGAAGATAGAGGGCTCTGGTGATGCTGAAGGAACTCAAACCCAAGTTCCAGGATATCTGAAAAGGTCAAAGCCTCCGACTAACCCCTTCCCCCCTCTCCCTCTCTGTGTCAGATTGTACAGAATGAATGAGGGAATAAAAACAAATAGAAGAAAACAAAATCCTGTCATTTCAAACACAGCATGGGCTATCCTAAAAATCTCTTATTTTTCTTTATGCTTTTGCCCTTTGGGGACCACACTCCCCCTTTCTCTTTCTCTTTCGCTCACTGTCCCTCTTTTTGCATGTAATTAGCTCACAGTTCTTGTCACTGCCTATGGAAGGACCACCCCTCATGTTGGTACTACAGACTAAGGACACTAAGGATGCAGAAATGTCCTCACTCTTGGCTTGGAGCTGGCCTCCTCTTCAGAAGGGGAAGTTTTGTCTTCTGTACACCAGTGACTGAAGAACTCTTCTTCCATGAAACCTACTGTCTGTGATTGGTGATGACACCTTTCCTGGTTTCTCTGGTCTACGTTTTTGTCTCTGAAGGTGTCTCTGCTTAATATCAGTGATATTGCACAAGGTCTCCTCCCATGAACAAGAAAAATTAGGATGAAACTAGGTTGTTTATTTGTAGGGCTGGGCCAGCCCTTTCCCTGGTCTCTTCAACTTGAGAGAATCCCCACAGAGCACATAATACCAATGTTCTTTCTCTCCTTTTTGTCACTCTTGATTTTATCCACAGACAAATGGACCTGTTCAGGATTCCAAGGTTGAGGAAGGCTTGGGGGTGGTGGGAGGGAGCTCTTGTCAAGAATGTACACACACAAACAAGCTCATTAGGATCCACTTGGTTTTTAGGTTCTATGCTGACATTCCTGTTGCACTATGCACTATAATGAACAGTGGGATCTTAAGGCTCATATTTCTTTAGGTGGAAATAAATGCAAGGGGCAGGGAACAAACAAAATACACAAGATCACTGATGATTTTCTGTTTTGTGGAGTTCAAAGCTCAATGGCTTTGCATTCCTATACTAGTACCCATGTGTGCCTCACATTCTGAGTCTCCCCAACCTTCCCAACATGCATGAGGCCAATAATCAATGAAGGCATCCCTACCTTCTCAGTGTTGGGGGGCAGGGCAATTCTATGACTTTCTGAGGTTAGAAAAGTTTCTAGCAGGAAAGAAGAATCCCCAAGACTGGAAAAAAAGAGCTACAGGAGATGGCTGTGTAAAGGGACAGGGATCCATTTCCTGTCGTTAACAGGGAAAACAAAATGATGTCCTCCTCATGATGAACTTTTTATAGCTGGAAAAGCGCATTAAAGTCAATTCCCAATTTCCTGGGCTCTCCTAATGACCTGTCAGTGGCAACCTTGCTTGGGGATATTTCCAGCTTTTTCAGGCTGTTAACACATGCCAGAGGGTTCAAGTGCTGATGTGTCATTGCTGGGTCAGAACTGTGAGTCCTGCTCACTCCTGAATGGTGGTGAGTTGATGTTAATCCTCACTGTGCTATAAATACTTTTCTAAATGTTCAGATATTAGATTTCAGGTATTGACTACTCTTAAATTTAACTGGGATTAAATCAGCAAAAAGCAAATGAAAATAAAAATGAAGCCACAAGCAAGTCGTGGTGGCACACGCCTTTAATCCCAGTCCTTGGGAGGCAGAGGTAGGAGAATTACTGTTAGTTTGAGGCCACCTGGAGATTACTTAGTGAATTCCAGGTCAGCCTGGGCTAGAGTGAGACCCTACCTCAGAAAACAAACAAACAAAAATTAATCCCCCAAATCAGACAACCAATACTAATTAAAACAAGCTAACACAGTTTCTCCAAACCAAACCTAACTTCTCATGTGAAATTACAGGGAATATTGTATGTAGATAATCCCTTCTTGGGAGACAATTTTTTTTTCCAAGAAAAGCACGTTTTCATTTATTAGTTACTTTTTAATATTGTGTGATCATAAAATCATCAGTTGAAATTTAAAGCGTATTGCTCTTCATGGTGCTGAAGAGGTTAATCTTTCGAATATGAAATGCATATTTCATATGCAGAAATGCATAGAAGGAATAAGATGGTAAGTGAGGGTTTCTTTCTTATTGCTGGCAAATGGCCTAGAATTACAAAGACTGAATACTTTTTCTAGGGTCACTCAGGTAGAACTTTAATCTGGTATTAAAAACTGTGGGGCTGGAGAAATGGCTTAGCAGTTAAAGCTCTGGCCTGAAAAGCTTAATGACCCAGGTTTGATTCCACAATTCCCAGGTCAAGCCAGATGTACAAGATGGCACATGCACCTGGAGTTTGTTTGCAGTGGCTGGAGGCCTTGGCACATCCATTCTCTCTCTCTCTCCTTGCAAATAAATAAATAAATAAATTAATTAATTAATTAAAAAATGCATTAAAAAAGCAGAACAAAATATGTGTTTGCTGGCAGTGTAATGCTGCCAGCATCTCGGATATGGTGACTATGGTGACCGATAATTTCTGTGCATGGGGCACCTGTGAAGAAGACTGGACCTTGGCTTTGTCTATACTTGGGCTTTCCTCTGATGTGTCTCTATGTGTCCTTGAGGTTTCTGAGGACAGTTCTGCAAACACCACTTCTTAGGTGGGAAAACTGGGAGTCAAGGTTACAGAGCCGATAGAGGTCATGATACTGTCTGAGCTGGAATCAGCCTGATCCTCTGGAACACAGGGAAGCCAAGGATCAAATGGATCAGGTCATGGTTCCTTAACATCCCGGGAGTTGACATCCTGGGAGAATCAACATTTCAGAGAACATTTGGTAAGCTAGAGGAACTGGAAGAAAGGAAGGACATCAGAGATTATTCTCCCAGCATGGGCTTATTGATCTTCAGAGAGCTGATTTGAGGCCATGCCACTTGGCAGAGAGCTGGAGGGGAGAGACAAAATAGGTGACTATTAGTAAATTACACTCAGCCTTGAAGAGCCCAGTGCCCTCCTCACCTCCCCCAAGAGGAGGCAATACCGCCTCAGTGCCTAGAGTGACAAAATTCAAACCAGAGACAAGTACAGAAGAAGTCTTTGGAAATACCAGGCATGTAGAAAGAACAAGCTTATACTGGCTCAAGTCCTTGAGAACCTAGGGAAACGGGCTTGGGACACAATGATCGAAGTATGGTTCTGGTACGAGAATTTTAGAGATGTTCTAGTCAGCTTCCACGTTGCTGGGATGAACATCCAAGTCTGGCATTGTTTAGAGGAGGAAGGGATTTATTTCAAGCTTACTGATCAAGGGGGAAGTTCCATCAGTGGTGACAAAAGCTGTTTCCATGCATCCAAGAAGAAGGAAACTGTCACCAGTCAGCACACACTAAAACCAAGCAGAAGGAGGAGGGGGAGAGACCAAGGCAGAGCCCAGACCTCTCTGCATACCTTTGAGCTGGAAATCAGACCCTCCCCAAAACACACCTTTGAGCTGGACCACAGGATGACCCCTGATGACACCTTTTTCAGACAGGTGGCTGGAGAAAAGCTACCTGAGTTTATGGGAGACATATATTCAAACTACCACAGGGGACCTCATATGAATCAATGGTGGGGCCTCTGGTCAGACTTACCTATTGCATCAGTATACAAGCCAGGTTCTATCACTGTCACCAAGTACTGGAGAGAAAATGTTCAAAGGATGAAAGATTTGTCTTCGCTCATGTCTTGGAAGTTTCAATTCATGGTCACCTTTCTAGCTGCAAAACCACATGACAATGTGATCATGTGACAAAGGAGACTTTTTTTTTCTCATAGTGGCCAGAAAATAGGAGAGATAGTAGAAGAGGAGGGAATAAGATATAATCATCAAAATTATGTTCTCATGATCTACTTCCTCTAAGCAGGTTTTTATGTCCAAATTTTCAAGTACCTCCCAATAAAGATATCAAATTGTGAATCCATGTTGATCCATTTTCTTATCTTAAAAGATGGATGTGGGCTGGAGAGATGGCTGAATACTTTAGGTGCTTGCCTGCAAAACCTAACAACCAGAGTTCGATTCCTGTATACTCACATAAAGGCAGATGCGCAAAAGGGGCTCATGTGTCTGAAGTTCACTGGCCAGGGGCCTGATGTACCCATTCTCTTTCCGATTCTGTCTGTCATTCTCTGCTTACAAATTAATAAATAAAAATACTAAAAAATAAATTAAAAAGATGGCTGGAACCTTCTATTTGCGTGGTAAGTTCTTGATTTTCTTAGGGTTTCTGCCTAATGTAATTTCAGTTCTTTTACTAAACAAGTGGGAATATATATATATATATATATATATATATATATATATATATATACATACATACAGAAAAACAGGGAGGTTGCTGTGTTCTGTCAGCTCAACCTCTAGGAGTTAAGAGCAAGACCAGGAGAAAAGGAGAAAAATAATTCCTGGAGGTGGACTATGTCTCTGCTTTTGGGCAAAGACTAAGGCTATCTCCCAAAACCAAGATGCAGGCGATGACCGTAGCATCTATAACTTCAATGTATTTCAGCTTTTCAGGTCCCATCTTTCTGTGTGTAGTGAATAGCAGCATGAACTGTTTTTACAAAGCAAAAAGAGGCTTGTGGCTTTGTACAAAAATGAGTGTTAGTGTTCATATAATAATTAGTAAATTAAGTTTGACTTAAACTCCAGGCTTATGAAATGTAGCCTGTCATATCCATGCAGTTCCTTCTCCATCTCAGTGCTAGAAGCTTCTGGAGATATGTGAAGTTCTTCATACTGCCAGGGCCTATTTGTCTGAAGACGCTCTAGACGGGGACCTGTTCTTCCTGATTCCCCACTGGATATAAAAGATGTTGGAGGGAGAATCCTGCAGATGCGAAGAGAGGAATTTCTGGCTGGTGTGAAGTTGAATGATTCACTTCCTGCCTTCAGCAATTAGAAAACCCTGATTCAGAAATGTGCTCTCACTTATGGTAACTTTAGCTTTAGTCCATTTTCATGTCTCGATCATTCCAGATACTGAACGGCCTCTGGCATAGTCCAGAAGGATGGTAGAATGCTTGTAATTCCAGAGTCTTGTGTATGGAAGGGATCCCTCCAGGACCAGAGGGAGCCAGTAAATCTGAAGCAAAGGTCAAGGAGAAGCTAGACAAAATTACCTTTTTTTTTTTTCATTGCTGGGGATGGAAAGCAGGCCCTGTGCATCTTAGGCACAGCTCTACCACTGAGTCAAATTTCCAGCAAAAATGCAATTTTAAATTTGATATATACTAAAACCTCAACTTAGGCTACGTTTGAACAGAGTTTTCTGCAGCTGCCAAACACACACTGTTGTCAAGTGCACACGCCTCAATCCTCTCAAGTGTGAGGATTTTTGAGTATTTTAAGAGACTTTGGAAATGTGTAATTGGCAGATGAATGTGACATCCTGGGAGATGAAGGGGCTTTCCCAAGGTCAGTGGCTATAAAGGAGGTGGTGTTACCCCCACCTGGCAGAGACAGGCTTCCATGGAGAGTGTAGTCAGGGTAAAAGCCAGTCTTGGCCAATGGAAAGGGGGGAGGGTGGAGAACTTGCAATTAATTCAGTGAGCCATAAAATATTACTCAAGTTCTCTGAGTATGCCTGAGGGACCTGCTGCCAGGGTTTGTCCAGGGGATAAGCCAGGCGTGGGACAGATTGGGCACACGTGGTGGGTTCTGGAAACAAATCACCTACTTAGTAATTTTGCCTTGGCCCAGACATTAAGTTTGAGCTCCAATATAGGGCAATCTTTCCCCTCACATCCTGGTGCGGGGGTGTCATGCCATACCACTGCAGGCTGGTGATGCTGAGCCAAGGTCAAGGGTAAGATGAGGGAAGGAGGACAGGGTGCCAGGAGGGAGAGAGTTGAAGTGGAGGTCAGGGGTGAAAAAATACACAAAGCCTACCCAGGATGGAGATGGTGTGGAAGCTCCTAGAACTGTGATCGGCCCAAAGTGCTATGGGATTTCGAGATTTGTACAGTGTGGCTCACTATATGCTGACACTAGGTTAGACTACCAGACGTACTCTCCAGAGAACGTCAGAATATGCTGGCCCTGCGAGACAGGGGCTGTGTTCTATGTCCACGCATGGGGACAGATGTCTTATCACTACACATCCAAGTCGCAGAGAGTTAGGGACTTAAATGTTGGTGTTAAGATTTTGTGCTGGACTTAGCCGTCTTCTCAGCCCTGACCTCATGCAAAGCTCTTTGCTCTTCATCCTGGGATAGCACGTGGTGGCGAGGTGTTCCATCTGGGTACATGTCTACAAAAGCACTCAAGATCATGGGAGTGGGGAGCTCTGGAGAAGCCTAGGACTGAATTATCTTCATTAGACATGGCAGCCTGGATGGTGGTATGACAAGTGAATTGTGCTGATCTCATGGGTGGGTCACCAACTTCCTCACTTAAGTCTCCATAATTCTGCAAGATGGATGAGATCTGCTGTCCCTTAGGAAGGAAGAAAGAAAGGAAACAGAGAATGGGTATAACAGTGGATATATTCATAGACAAGAGAGTGTCCTTCACTCAGTCTCTTTGGAATGATGCCTACTGAGAGCTTGCATCTAGACTCAGACTGAGAATTTTTATCTTACCTCCATCACGAACTGGCATTTAGCCATGGGCAAGTCATTTCTTCTCCATCTTCCTCAGTGTCTTACTGAGGGGATCATAGTAGCTGTCCCACCATACATTTTGGTTCAGGAATATATTTGTGTCTCTTATGGGACCTGTGATGATTTGATCCAGTTGTCCCCCTACAGATGAATTTGTTCTGAATGCTTGATCCCCAGCTGACGGCAGTTTTGGAGTTAGAACTTTGTTGGTGGTGTGTTGTTGGCACCTTATGGGTGTTATAGCCAGCTTCCCCTTGCCAGTGTTTGGCACACTCTCCTGCTATTGTGGTCCACCTGATGTTGGTCAGGAGGTGATGTCCACCCTCTGCTCATGCCATCATTTTCCCTGCCATCACGAAGCTTCTCCTTGAGTCTGTAAGCCAAAATAAACCCATTTCTTTACAAGCTGCCTTTGGTTGGGTTCTTTTTGGTGCAACAACAGAAAGCTAACTATAACAGGACCTTTAAGACATTATATGGACCCTTTTGATAACAATGCCATCAATACATGTCACTCAGGGCTACCCATTTTCTTTTGTTTTAAAATAATTTATGAGATGTTTGCTATCTACCATGATCCTTTTAATTTCATTTTTTATTTGTGTCTCTGTGTGTATGTGCTTTATGTGGGTATTGGGATACTGAACTCACGTCAGCAAGTTTGCAGAACAAGCACTTGTAAAACCATGGCGCCATCTTCCCAACCCCAAGGGCTACTCATTTTCTTATTCACAAAGAGTCACTTGTACTAACCTGGGCAGGTTTCAGTGATGGGGACCAGCTTCGTGGAGTAGTGTGTGGCTCCAGGCGTGGGGAGATGAATGTCTTGGATGGCTCAGTGCAGTCAGTGAGTATGTAACAGATAACAAGAAAGAATTTTCTTTGCAGCTGTGGACCTGGAACTCTGCGGATCAAGTACCATTGGTGAAGATGCTAAGGGGAGGCAGAGGGAGATGGAGGGAGAAAGGCTGCTCTGATGGACAGCCATCAGCTAGGAGGAGAAGCAAGCCTCCATCCCAAGCAGGTCACATTTCATGTTGAGTCAGCACTAGAGCTCCTCTGAATGCTGTAGGCGAGACCCCATGGAAAAGTTTATCACTCGCATGCAATATTTTAATAGGATTAAAACAACCTTGGCTAAGTGGAGCCAGATGGGGATGGGGGCTGAGGATGGGGTGCAGAGAAGGCATAGGAATTCTTTAAAAGCCTCCACAGCCTAGTAATTTCTTACTGTGTGTAGTTCTAATGAGAAAGCATTTTACTCTGGCAAACACATCTGTGCGGTGTGTCCCCAAAGCCCAGCAGTAGTGGCCTGCTTAGCTTCTGAACTCTGAGAAGTGGCAAAGCAATTGTCCATAATCACCCAATATTTCAGTTAATGGATTGATTTACATAAGAGACATCTTAGCACATGACTTAAGGAAACCTCACACTCCAATGATGTGTTGGAAAAGGTCATTGGGTGGAAATGCCTTAAGAAGGATTCCAGTGTTTCATGCAGAGTGGCCATTAGGACATCCTGCTGTAAAGCCATTTTTGGTGGTGAGTGGGGTGATTTCCATGGAAAAATAGTGAAGAATTCCATAGCCGTTAACCCCTTATTATTTTGCAATGCTACCCCTTATAGCTGGGGGTGGGGAAACTCATATAAAAAGATTCTTAAGGAGTGACAGATGTGAAAAAAGTGGGCAGATTTTAAAAATAATCAACACAGTCTTAGGGTTCATGTGAGCAGAAGGCTGGTGTGTAGTTTCTTTAAAGTGCCCTGTCCTTGGACTGAGTTTTTAGACTCATCTCACTGTGGCCTTTGGAAGCAGCATAAAACCTCTGTCATGCATGTTTATGTTGGGGGGAAGAAAAAAGAAGACAAAATACTGTTCTTCGGTATTCACACTAGCTCTGTGATGGAGACTGGGAGTTGACAATGGAGGTGTGCAAGCTTGTCACTTTTATATGGTACAGTAATGATGTGAGCATCTTCTCACTGAACAAGTCTAGGAGGGCAGCAATGAGAACTTCAGGTGGGCTGCAGGTGTCAGCAGATGTCAAATCTCAACATGCTTATTTCTAAGGCTATAAGTCTAAGTTGGTATGTATAAGCTGGAGCGTGGGTTAGGACTTATTGCACTGCATATTATCTGGAGGTGAGTGAGACTGAATTCAACTGCTTTCCTTGGCAGGAAAATGGTTCGAGAAACTTGGAACTGAGCATACCTTATGTCAGAGTGGAAACTTGCTTTAGCTGTCACCACTGAAGCTGTCATCCAAAACAACTTGTTTTTCACTTTGCATGCATTAAGATACCTTTCAGGGTTCCCATTCCTACAAGGACAAGCCTTTTCAATGCTGATACCAAAGTTCTGAGTTCCCAGAAAACTGGCTTCACTTTTAGCTGGTCATACCTCTTTCCTCCCTCTTGCTGTTGATAGAAACACTGATGGTCACTTAGATATTTCTGTCCCCACCATGTCCTCTGGTTACTTTCTTCCTGAATGTGCCTCAGCTTTTCTAGGATGACTTGTCACTTGATCTTGTGGAGGGCTTTACCACTTCCAGAGACAACCTGTGGATACTGAACAGTGTCCAGTTGTAACGCTGGTTGCCAAAAAGCTCCCGGTGTTCCCTTTAATGGGTACACATGTAACCTGTGGATCGGAGGTCCCTTGAGTTATGAAAAGGATCATTTTAGGCAGACCCTGGCCAATGAGTTTTCAGCCAAAAGAGGTGTCACCTCAGATTTAGAATAGTTCCTTGCAAATGGGAGTGCTCTCTTTTCCCTCTATGGGACATTTCAGATGGGGTCTCAGTGATTATAAACAAAGCCATATGCTAATTAGTGATAAAAACATGCCTTGGACTTATAACTTGTGTGAGAATTCAGTGTCCTTTCTTTGTTGTGGAATGGCCCATACTGACCTAGAGGTTCCACAAAGGCTAGTCTATGCCAGAATATTTCCACTGCCTCCTGAGCTCGCCATGACTACATGAAGCCATGTAACTGAGGGCATATCTCCTGCCTTTCTGCTTTTTTGTACCCTAAGTATATAAGGAAAGTTTGGATGCCCAGCAGGGCTACAGCTAGCTTTTACCATGTGTCCCATAGGTGAGCTAAGTCTCCTGGGCATCTCGTCTGGTGGAAGCCTGTGATGGGCTTGGCAGTTCGTGGACCTTTCTCCAGGCACAAATGCTTCTGCCTCCTCCTCATTCCAATGTCAAAATCATGTACATTTCACATCACTCAGCCATAGCTCTACTGGCAGGAAGGGATCTTGTGACATACAGTGTAATACAAATCAATCATTCTCCTCTCACCTGACTTGACTTTAAACAAGACCCTTTCCAATTCTTGTATGGGCCACATCTATTGTCATTTTATTGTGTTTGTTTACTGTCTCTCCTAGAAAAGAAACCACATCAGAACAAGGAGCTTATATTCTTCATACTTGACTATTTGCCCAGCACTTATAACTGGACCTGGAATATAGTTAACATGGGTTAAGTTGATGCCTCCCATTCTGGGACCCAGTTATGTTGAGGTGGGCAGCAACTGGAGCCATGGCTGAGATGTCCTGAGAATTCAAAGACTGAGCTATACCCATATGCCTGCACTTCTGGGAAGAATGCCTATACCAGAATTGGGTTGGTGAGACTCTAATAGAAACCAAAGCATTTCCTTTGGTGGAAATATATCCTATATCTGGAGAACTAAGCTCCATGTAGATGTTAGGTTACTTGACTGACTGCTTATGTTACTTGACTGCTTGTGAGAAGTGGGGCAACAAACAGACAGGCATAATAAAGACTGAAAAACAAAACATGGACCCCAGGGACCAGCGCTCTCCTGGTTGTCTTCTTTGTCTGTACCAGAGACTAGGAGTAAATACTGCTTCACTGATTTGCTTGCAATCAACAGAACATTTCAAAGGAAGATATTTTACTGGAGAGATGGCTAAGTGGTTAAAGCAAAGGAAGATATTTTCCAGAACATTCTGTTCCCAAGACTCCTACTGTATTCACTTTGCAGTGAATTTTCAAGTGGACTCATGGAAGGTTGGGTTATAAATCATGGCTTTATTTTCATTATAATTTCTTTTTCTTTTTTTTAATGCACGTATCTATTAACTAGTGGCCAGAAAGTACAATGACACCTGAAGAGCAGAATAATTTTTATTATTATTTTTAAAAAGTATTTTATTTATCATTTATTTGCAAGCAATGAGAATGAAAGAAAGAAGGAATGGGCTTACCAAGACCTCTTGCCACTGAAAATGAACTTCAGATGCACGTTCCACTTTGTGCTTCTGGCTTTAGTGGGGACTGGGGACTTGAACCTGGGCCATCAGGCTTTGCAAGCAAGCGTGCTCAACCACTCAGCTATCTCTCCAGCCCTAATTTATTTAGTTAATGGAAGAGTAGATAGGCTTTTAAGTATCATCCAAATTTCTCTCTAATTGGTTCTGAACTAGGCAGAACTGCTTTCTTTTCCCTGTTTTATTTGGAGTGCAATATAGAAGAAATATTGAAGAATTAGGCTTTAGAGTCCTAGATTTTTAATGAAAACTTCCATTCATTATCAAACACCTGGTCTTTTGGGTGCCAATTATATAGTCCTACACCTACACGGGTGTCCGTCCAGTCAAAAGCAAGCTAAACAACTTGGGACCAATGAAACTCAACAGCTGTGTTGACATTTTAAGACTCTAGAGAGTTAGTGAATCTAAATGTGTGATTCAGAAATCAGGATTAATTTACTTAAAATTATGGCTTTTATGCATGTTGCGTTTTCCATTTTCTTCTAGAACGTGGAATGAATGGCCAACATCTGACTCCCCCTTTCATTGCCAGGCTGTGCCCAACTGCTTTGGAGGGCTTCCCACCAACCAGGTTCTTGGGGGTTGCTGTGTCCTGGCTGGCCCGTCGGGGCTGCTCTCAGCGTGGACAGAGCATTGTACTCAGCAGCCTCTCCGCACAAGGCTTCGTTTATTCAGGCCTCACTGTTGGGAGAGCAGCAAATTGCTCTTTTGTGAGAGTTGGGGAGTCACAATGGCTTGTCTGTTTCTTGATGGACACAATAAAGGGGCAGGGTGGCCTCTTTTCCCCCTGCCCAGGGGACTGAGGAGCAGCTAGTCAGCCAAACGTGTGACTCAGCTCTTTCCTTTGCAACTGGGGATGGTCTGATTTATTCAAGAGCTCCAGGGACGCTTGAAAGGCTGTATAATGGTTGGCCATCTTCTATGGATTGGAACCTGGCAAAGGGTTGGGGGAGTTTCCCTTTCCTGGGTGGGGGGTCTGTGGTTTTCTGTGCAGAAAGTAGGGCTTAAACTGGTGTAGATTCCTCTGATTCCTCCCACTTCCTTTTAGGACCTGTGGCCCTTGATCAGAGCCTATGGCCCTGACTGGCAGAACACAATACTCTCTTTCACCTCAGCTTCTTCTTTATTTCTTCCATCTCTCACAAAAGTCACTTCTAGTCTACAGGATTTGAGCCGTTGTTTTAGACACAAGAAAATGCATTAAGTCAAACATCTCACAGAAGAAATACCAGGCCTGCAAACTAACTGCAGAAAGGAAAGTGAAATCAAGTTGAGTTAGCATGAATTGCTATAGAAGACCAATCCCAGTGGGCTAATGCAGCATGGGGTTTGGGGCTTTTGATTGCGTTAATCTTTCTGGTACTGATCTGCCCACTGTGGAACTGAAGTGATACACTTATTCCAAAACTTTAAAAAAGTAAGCTATTTTAAAATATTGATAGCAGTCAAGCATCGTGAAGAATGTATCAAAAAGAGAACACTAGATAGATAGACATGGTATTGCACACCTTTAATCCCAGCATTCAGGAGGCAGGATCCACTCAGGAGGATCATCATGAGTTTGAGGCCAGCCTGGGACTACAGAGTGCATTTCCAGATCAGCCTAGGATAGAGTGAGACACTACCTAAAAAAACCAAAAACCAAAAAGCACTTACCCAAATGATGACTAGTGTTGCTTAAATTCTGTTTCCTCATTAATGTGGGCTGTTATATGTTAAGGGGTCTCAATACAGGAGGAAGAAGTGATGGGGTTATCTCAACGTGGCTCTTAGCAAGCCCGATCATAGATTGAAGGTTATCGCCTTCCTAAGGTACATTGAAACAGGAATACAAGTAAAATCACTATTATATACAATTATTGAAATATTATACTTAATTTCACAGAAGGATATGATACTGTTGATATAATATTTATTGGAAAGTATTTTGCACTTAGTGAAAATCTGTGTAAAATGACATGCACTATGTTTCTATGACTCACCCAAAATGTGTTCACAGTGAACTACAATGATGAAAATTTGTTATAATGTTAAAATATGAAGTTTTCTAATAAAATTGATAATATCAAAGGAATAAGAAAGTAAGTTTAAAAAAAAACCAAAAGAACAAGTCTTAACAATTTCCCAGGATATGTCTCCATCAAGATCTCTAGGTATTTTGCTTCTTTATTCTCCCAGCATTTGGCATAATATTCTTCATATAGTAACTGTTCTGTGTTCATTAACTGAAAGGGGTTGAGTCATATTCAACTGCATTAGGAGCAGGCTTTCTGCCAATGCATTTATGTAATGAGGCAACTAGTTGATATATAATCATTTCTGTCCTTGTTTTTCCCACCAAATGGCCTTATCCAGACTATCTTCATGTGGATCTAAGGGTTTCTTGACTGAATGCAATGCCTGGAATTAAAAATAACACATCAGGAAGGAAGGGATTGGATGGTTTGGGGTTGGGGGAATTTAATTGCCTTTCAAATTATATAGTGTAGACAGCTGCATGGACATCTTTCAGGGGGCCTTGTCCTGGCAAAACAGTAATGAAGGAAGGATGCTATCTTCTTGTCACGATCTTCCACGTGATTCAGGAAATAGAGAGCCATGTAAGAGTTAATTGTTTCATTCCATCAGACTTCTGAATGGTCTTGGTTTCCTTCTATCTTCATCACAATAAATGGAAGTTCTCCCTAAAGGAAACACCAGGTTTTCTTAGGGCTGTTGAGTCTATGGGGCTGGAGGGGAATTGGTTTCTGAAGTTGGTTTAAATTTAGGGATGAAGCTCCTGTGTCCTAGGGTTTCTGGTGTTGGGAGTGATGCTTTCTTGGGGAGAACATGACGTGTGTGTGTGTGTGTGTGTGTGTGTGTGTGTGTGTGTGTGTGTTTCAGGCAAGCATGTGCAAGGGGGTACAGAGGAACTAACTGCAGCAGCATTGGGAATCTCAGTCATGATGAGATTGAATAAAGAGATCTTGTGTGTATAAGCTAGGGCAAGTGATTTTCTTCACTTGCTAGAAATGTGGGGGTTCTATATTTTTGACCAACAAAGCTAGAGTCTTAGTCTCTGTTCACTGGAAAACAACCCAAGGCAAAACCTTGTTTGTATTTTGCATGTTATGGAGAAAGCACAATTTCTGGGAAGCAAGAACATGCAGAAGAGTATATGTAAGGGAGGGAAGGATAGAAAATAAAAGAAGTGTAACTGAGCAAATCCAAGCCTCTTACCAAGTATGGCCGAGTTCTCAGTCATGCCAGTGTTGTTACCGAGGCTTCCTGAAGTATCCCATCTTCCTTGTACTGTATGGTGGTATAAGGGGCCACACTGGGAAGCAGATCCATCCAGCTAGAACACACAAGTCTACTTGCCTGCTGGTATATAGGGATGGTGACAGGGGAGCAGCAACACCACCAGCAGAAGTCTTAGATTTTCAACAGTTGGACCATCTTGATCCATTGCTGGGCCTTCTGTGGTGAGGAAGCGAGGTGTGAAGGAAGGCAGTGTCTCAGACTAAGGGGGGAGTGGGAGGCAGGCCAAGCAAGGTACACTTAGTCTAGTACAATGTGGGCACAAGCACAGTTCACTCCAGCTCCTCTTCCTCTCAGTTTGCTTCAGGTGTCTGTCCCTCATAAACTCATGTGTTCTGGATGCTTGATCCCCAGCTGGTGGTAATTTGGAAACTGGAACCTCCTGAAGGCAGTGTATTGTTAGGGGTGGACTTATGGGTGTTAGACTCAGCTTCCCCTTGCCAGTATTCAGGGCAATCTCCTGCTGCTGTTGTCCACCTGATGTTGGCCAAGGGGAGATGTCCAGCCTCTGCTCATGCCATCGTTCTCCCTGCCCTCATGGAGCTTCCCCTCAAGTCTGTAGAGTCTATAAACCAAAATAAGCCCTTTCCTCCCATAAGCTGTGTTTGCTTGGGTGCTTTGTGACAGTAACACAAAAGGAATGCCACATGCAGCATGTAAGAAATGCAGTGCAGCCAGCTGTTGAGATGCCCAGTCTCACCAGGACTGAAGGAGTAACCCTTTCCCACCACTGGACGATGGTTGTACTCATTTTAACACCACCAAAGAGCTGTTTTGGGTATGGCCACAGCAGAAAAGATGGATTTTTCCATAGGAAATGCTAAACCGAGTTTTGTGTTTTTCTTTCCATCACATAGCTACAGGACTGATTCCCTGCCGAATCAGCACTCCTAGGAACTTGGACTTGTCCCAGAAAGGAAAAGAGAGAGAGTCACTCATTCTTGGTAAAGAAGCTCAGAATCACTTAAGTAAAGAAATGACCTAAGTTTTGCATCCCATCTTAAAGAAAAGGGATGTGTCCAGGATCTGTAATAATCACTCATGTAGCTTATTGCACTTCCTAGGCCCAAAGGAATTCTTTAGATAAGGTAAAAGGGGGTAGGTAACCCAGAGGTAGAAAAACAAGAGGACTTAGTGTTTAAAGGGTTTTTTTGGGCAGCAATTAAGTTGTTAGTATGAATATGATGGCAAAATGTTATAGTTATTATATATACTTATATTATATAAGTATCAAGACCCCTACATTCCAAGTATGCAGTCTTCAACAACATATGAAATAGTCCAGAACACTGGGTTCTATACTTGGACACATGCCATGCAGTATATATTTGGGCAGTAACAATTGGCTATGGTAACAGGGAGCAACAAAGTGTCATATGACGTGAATGGTTATTTGACTCTCTCAGTCATCAATAAAAACTAAGCAACAAATTGAGTTTCAAATGGTCCTTGGTTTAGGCTGAAAGTAGTGTTTATTTTGATAGTGTCTGTTTTCTAATTTCGAGGTTAGCCAATCAATGACTTTTCCATTTTAGAGCATATGGCATTTCATTCATGAGCACAGTTAATTGAAGTAAGGTAGCAGGAGTAATGTTATAATGCTAAGCACTTTTTTTGTCTTGAGGACTTGGTTTGACTCCTGGGTTTCTAATGACACCAGTTTATCTCATTCCTAATCTGTTTAAGTGATCTAATTATGTTAAATTTATAGCTATGGCTGTAGGAGAGGATGCTGTCATTAGGCCAGAAAATGAATTATTGATTTGAAGTGTGTATTGATTAGGACCCAGTCAATGAAGAATAAGAAGATATATTTTTTTTACATTGGTGTATGGCTTGTGTTTTTGTTTTTTGTTTTTGTTTATCTATGCCTGGATGAGACTGAAACGTATTTCTAGAGTATCCTATGTCATTTATGCTCTGTCTGATTGGGGCAATTTGTCTTCTATATTCTCTTTTTTCACCAAGAATTTAATCTGCTTTAGGTTGGTGACTATTTGTTTTAACCCCCACAGGGTCTTGAACTTCATAATTCATACATCTTAATTGCATAATAACTGAAATTTCCGATATATTACATGGGTTAGGGTTAGATAAGGGTATATCTTAATCCCTTGAGAACTCTGACACTTTATACAAGTTCTGACACCTTGCCTTAAATCCTCTTCCAATAAAGATTATAAATTACTTCAGAGCAGATAACTTTTTTGAATGTCATATTTATGGAACTTTCTGGAAGTAGCATGAGCATATGGCTTCTTAGTGACACTAAAGACTTATCACTTGTGTGCCTGAATGTTATTTGAATAGTTGTGTCCCTGAAACCAACTCTTTGCTTAGCAAACACTGTTTCTTGTATCATCCTGAAAGCGAGGCTTAACTCAGAGAAGTGGCAAATGCTCCTGGGAAATGAAATAGACAACCTCGTGACATCTTTTCATAATGAGTGATACCAGTCTTTGAAGCTTGAATGGGAGATGCACTCCCATTGGCTCATGTACTTGAGCACTTGGTCCCCAACCAGTGGCACTGTTTGGGAAGGTGATGGAACCTTCTGGAGGTGGATCCTTGCTGGAGGAAGTGGTCATTGTGAGAGGGCCTTGAGATTTTTATAGCTCATCCCCACTTCCTGTTCCCTCTTAACCAGATGCAATGTGACCACCCATTCTCGCTGCTGTTGCCGAAGTTTTCCTTGCAATAATGGAACTGTAATCCGAAATCAACCCTTTTTTCCTTAAGCTATTTCCTGTCGGGTATTTGATCACAGCCACAAGAAAAGTAACTAATACAGCCCTGCACATTCAGCACCCATTTCTTTTTAAAGATCCGACTATAGGAGTAAGTCATTAATGCCAGTGGCTTTCCAAAGACTTGGCAAACATCCCGTTTAGCAAATAAATATGATCTGGAAATGAACCAAAGACACTTTGCATGGTCCCAACATATCCCGGGAAGTCTTTTTGATTAGTTTTATTATTTTTTTTTCTGCTGGTTTGGAGTCAGCAGTTCTCACATATGTGAGCTGTGAAGATAATGGTCCTCAAATTCAGGTGAGGAGGTGCAGTAGTTTGAGTGTGACGTGTCCCACATGGCCTCATCTGTTTGGGATGAGCCTCCAGCTGGTGGCAGTTTGGGAGGTGGAACCGTGCTGAAGGAGGTGTGTTATTTGGGGCAGGCTTTGGGGTATTTTAGCCTTAGCCTCCTTTGGCCAGAGCTAGCTCTTGTCGCTACCTCCCAGCTGCTGTGCTAAGATGTGATGCCAGCCCGTCTTCTGCCATGCTCCCCTGCCATGAAGTAGCTACCCCTCAAAACTGTAAGCCCGAAATAAACTCTTTCCTTCCACCAGCTGCTTCTGCTCAGGTGTTTATTTATTTTTTTTTTTTTAACCAGCCATGAAAAGGTAACTGCTCCAGGTAGATACCAGTAGTCACCCCTCATCCTAGTGTAGTTTTCAATATACACCAGGTGGGGAGGGCTGTATTATCAACAACATAGACAACCCTTACTTCTGGTTGTCCTTGGAGCAATTGTAGTTTTCCAAACACTGGATTCAGTGGCATGTGTCTGTTTTTCCTGCTTCCTGGGAGGTGGGACAAAGATATGTGTGACAACATGGTACTGCTTTGCTGCTTCTTTGAATTATGGACATCTAATTCTTATCTACAGTATCCCAAAGAGTGAGAATTGCCTAATATCACTTCCCTGGGAACTCTGAAGGATTTGAGCAAGGTGCCCCCAAGAGAACCAGGTATTCCCACTGTGGCCTCACAAGGGGTGATGGAAGAGTGTGCCCTTTAGCGTGCTCAGTTTGTTTCCTGCACCCAACCAGGGAAACCGAGCCTCTCCATGCAGTCTCTTCATGTCTATAGGCACCTCTGTACCCCTTCTGCACCCAGGCCAGATAGGAATATGCATAAATCAGACTCTTATTAAGCCACAAAGAGCTGCTACTAGTCATATCATTGACACAGGAAATGATCTGTGGTACTGCAAAGACCAGGAACAATCTACAGTTTCACCTTCCTGCTCTTTAACAAGAGCTTATACAGAAAGGTCTTTTAGGAGGCTGAAAGATCTTACTGTTGAAAATGGGTTCTCCTGTGGTGAGACTTTACCTGGCATGGGAAGTCTTGCTTTCTTATGGCAATGACAATTTAACAGGAGCAACTAGAAAATAGCCTTGGTTCTCAGTGCCTGCTGCCACTTCTTATTACTGTCAGAATGCCTTACATTGCCCAAGGGTGCTCTTTCTTTGTTGTTATTGGTTTAATTACGGCAATGCTATCCTATGGGAGAGAACTAATTAACCTTCTGTCAAGAAATCAACTGTGCTATATTGAGTATGACATTAACAACTTGAGCCTTCCAGAGCAAGTTCTTAAAGGAACTTGCCATTTCATTATTATTATTGATATCTTGCAACCATTTTCTAAACACAAGTAGGATTTTGTGCAACTCCTCGATGCAGATGTGGGTATTATATTGTTCTTAATAATTATTATAAATAAATGAAGATAAGCATTTCTCATGGGTGTCTTTACGACCCGAGATATGTGGAAAGGAGACATTGAGATGAGGAGGGAGGGGTAAAGAAAGAAAAAGAAAATAGCATTCAGTGAAAATGAGAGACTGCTCATCTCAGTCATCTTGTAAAGTAGAATATTATCTTAGGTACGGGAAGCAGTTGTGGGGGTTCTGAAAGGATGTAAGTGCAAAACACGGAGCCAGGGTTTTGAAACCATGTGGAGATTGCATGATCTCTGTCATCATTGTAAAACGACTAGCATAGAAATTGCTCTATTGATGTCATAACACACACCACAGACATATGTGTATTAGTAACTTTCTCATCACTGATCAAATAGCTGATGGAGGAAGGATTTATTTTGGTTTTGGCTCAGGCTTTGAAAGGGTGAGTCCATCACGGTGAGAAAAGCCCAATAGTGTTTACAGCAGTAAAAACATGTGAGTGGGGCACCTCACATCTCGGTACCAGGAATCAGAGAAAGGGAAATATGGGTGCTCATCTGACATTTTCCTTTTTCCCTTCTTATGCAGTCCAGGATGCCAGCCTAATTGGGATGCTCCCATTTATATTCAGAATGGTTTTCTTTCCTCAGTCTACCTATCTGGACTCTCAGGGGCACACACACTCAGAGGTTCTTCTCCTAAGTGACTTCAAATCCAGTCAAGTTGACAATGAACAATAATCATCATTCTATCTATCCGTGATCAATGAATCTACCGACCTACCTTCCGTCATCATCTCATTCCTTTTCTAAATTTGAGTTCTCTGAAAAACTTCTTTGAGAGCCAGCTACACTAGTCTCAATGTGTGGGTGATAAATGTAAGGCAGGTGACAACCAGCTCCAGAATGATGGTGATAGACACCATAGTGAATCAAAAACCATCAAAGCAGAAATCCAGAAGCTACAGAGAACTCAACATTAAATCAGACTGCTAACAGGCCTGCCATGACTCAGGGAACATTGAAGAGGAGGAGGTGGAAAGATTGCAAGAGCCACAGAGTGGCTAGGAATATCTTGAGGCATGGTCACCCCTCCCCACTCTGCCCCCACCCCCTGCCACAGGGATGGCCTGAGGCCTTTATGACCCCATAGTGAATACCATAGTCTCACTGAGGAAGGCTCCCAAGGAAACAGTAGAGAAGAAGGCAAAAGAGAATAAGAATATAAAACAAATTTTATTTTTAAAAGTAAGGCAGAAGAAAGAAAAGAGTTTTGAGAGTTATGTTGTAGGTAAAAACCAAGAAGATTGAATAATTTGAGTATGAAGACAAAACTTATCTTGCAGACATTTTCAACAACTTTCTATACTGTACAATCAGATGGAATCAGTTATTTTTCTGTGGAAAATCAAGTATAGTTGGCTTGCTACACCCATAGGCATTTGTAATTCTCCTCTGTTCTTAAAAGCAGCATAATAACCCCATTTATCCCACATAAAGGTAATTCTTCCTAGACAGATCTTTCTGTATTTGGAGGCTGTGTTTTATTATTTTTTCCAATATATATATATATATATATATATATATATATATATATATATATATATATATATATATATATATATATATATATATATATATATATATATATATATGTCACTGTGACAAATACCTGAAACAATATAAAGGAGGAAAGATTTATTTCAGCTCGTGGTTTTGGAGGTTTTGGTTTATGACTGCTCGGTTCACATTACTATGGCTGTGGCGAGGTATTATATCATGAAGGAGAGACGTGGTTTACCTCAAAGCACTTACGAAACAGAGCAGAAAGTAAGACTATACTACTGGAAGAATACTTCCTTCTTCGGCTGATGTTTGATCAGCTGATGCCTCATTTATTATTATTTAAACAACATAACCATGCAGGGGTCGATCTTTCATCATTGTGGTTTTAATATTTGTTTTTTCTGATGATTAGAGATGTTGATCTTTTTAAAAAAATTTATTGTTTTGATTTTTTTAAAGTAGGGTCTCACTGTAGCCCAAGCTGACTTGGAATTCACTATGTAGTCTCAAATGTGGCTTCAAACTCACAGCTATCCTCCTACCTCTGGGGTGAAAGGCATACACCATCAGACTTAGCAATGTTGAAATTTTTTTAAAGTATTGGCCATTTTTATATATTCTTTTGCAAAAGATTTATTCAGGTGCTTTGTATACTTTTAAATAAAGTTATTTGTTTTTCTGCTATTGGTTATTTTGAATTCTTTATGTGTGTTGGATATTGGCCCCTTGTCATAGGTATGATCAAATATTTGATTCCTATCTGTGGTTTGTTTCTGTAGTCTGTCAGTTATTCCCTTTGCTGTGAAGAAATATTTCAATTAGATGAAATCTCATTTTTGCATTTTTGCTTTTCATGTCTGTGCTTTGGGGGTTGTATTCAAGGACTCACTCTCCAGATAACTGCCATGAAGCTTTCCTTTATGTTTCTTTGAGTAGTTTCATACTTCCAGGGCTCATGTTCAAGTCTTTTTTCTTTAGTATAAATAGGCTTTAAAAATATTTTATTTTATTATTTTATTTTTTTGTGAACCTGGATTTATTCAGCTTTAAAGCCAGAAAATTGGTCATGCAAAATTTCAGTGAAGATGCCCGGTATGAAGAATCTTGCACCATATTAAGTATCCATTTTTATAAGGTCAAATTTAGTCTTAATCATCTTGATTCATTCTTCTCTATGTGGATACAAGACTACCAATGTCATCTAAACCCAGAAGAGAGTGAGAAACTGTCATACATCAGATATTGAAAACCCAATTCAGCCTGATGTTGGGGCCAATCCTATTGTGGAAAGACAGACATTAATAAGGAAATCTGTGAAATGCACATCAACTATGGAGCTTAGGAAACAGTATGATACAATGAAATTGGATTATTAGTTTTAACAATGGTAAAAGCCAGGGAAGAGTATATGGTGACTTTTCTGTAAATCCAACTGTTTTTTTTTCCTCAAGTTAAAAATGTTTTAGAAATTATAGTATCCCTCAGTTAGCCTCAGCCTGTCACTGTCCAGATTTGGCATCCCGATTTAGGGCTTTTTTCCCACAAGATTCCATTTATGTCAGTTCTCATGGTCAGTATCAGTCATATTTTAGGGAGGCACCTAAGCGACCGCCACCAGGATCATCAAGACAGTCTATGAATTTTAAAGAAAATAAATGAAGCTTAGAAGAGAAGAAAAGGAAATGACTTGTGATATGTTCCCAACTTTCTTTTCTATTTCTAGGGTCCAGCACTAAGGTGTATATGGGGAGGATCTGGAATTCCAGGTATACATGTGCAAAGAGCAGTCGGAGGCCAAACCTGGAGTTCCTGCTGTTTTCGAGACTGACTGTACTTGCTTGCTTTTGGAGTTGCTGGTGATAGGTTTCTTTCTCTGCTTAGATTTGTGAAAGGAGCCAGCCTCTTTTGACATTGTGAAACTTCCCCTAGATCTGTTACTTCAATAAATCCTTTTCTCCCAAAAGTGTGCCTAGTTTGAAGATTCATCCCAGCAGCATGTGGCTGACTGTAACAGCCATATTCCAGGTTTTATTCACACAAGGCTCCAGGAAAAAAAAATCAAAGCAATATGGAATCTTACACACATAATAAACATAGCTCTTGAAAGTGATCAGCAGTCCTTTCTTCCCTTCTGAAACCTCATAAGCTACATCTCCATTGTTTGCATTTCTCTAAGCCTTCTGGTCATTCAAACTGTCACAAGAATGGCTGATTAAGCTCAACTTACAACACTGTATGGCTTCTCTAGCCCAAAGTTCCAAATCTTTTCACATCTCTCCTGTAAACCAATTCCAAGTCTTAGAACCACATGGTCAGATTTTTTTTTTTAGCAACAGTTCTCAGTATCAGTTTTTAGTATCTGTTATTTTATTTTATTTTATTTTACTTTTTACTATACCTGACCAAAATCAATTTAAGGGAGGACAATGGTGCCATCCACATTTGGGTTGGTCTTCCCACCTTAACTATCCTAATCAAGATAATCTTTCATAGAGGTTACCCTAGTCTACATAATCCCTCACAGTTGGTTCTGGGTCCTGTCAAATTCACAGTCAACACCAACCATCACAGTTTCCTTCACACTCTACAAGAAGACTGAGTGGAAGGCTTCTCGGCTATCACATAAGGACTTGCCTTTTTTATGGTTCCTGACAACTCTCTTTACCTCCCCTACATCCATGCTCATTCCTTCCCACTTACCCAACCATCCATCATCTGAAATTTTACCTCTGGTGAAGTTTACATGGTGCTACGCATCTTTCTTACTTTTTAATTTTTTTTTTACAAATGTGGGGCAGGGTTATTTTTTGTCATTGTGGGCTTCCATAGGAGGCTGTCTCTTTCCTGTGGGTACTTTGAGTGTAGTTCTGGTAGAAGGCCACAGGTAAAGAGTTCCTAAATGAGGAGATTGTGTGGTGCTGACTTTCAGCCTCTCCTTAGGCACACCATTATGGTTTTTACTCTCAAGCAGCTGTATTAATGCTTCAATATATATTTAAGATGTAAATTAGGACAAGACTGAGAGACATGCTTAAGGCATAGATGAAAATTTATCAATACTTGCTGATTTCTGAATAAATTCTTATCTTTTTCTGCTAGCTTTACAGAATGCTCTTTGTTGGTAATCTATATTCACTTGTTGAGTCACAAGCTCTTTGAGTGGTGGAATGTGAAATTCTGTTATGTCCAGTAATAATATTGTTGCCAGAACTTGATGGTCATATCCAAATCAACAAGATTTACAGGCTCTGGAGGGTCATTGCTCTTTTCTACCCATGCATAGGACCAATGAGATCCCAGCTCTCCTCTTTCCCATAGACTTTGTGTTTGACTTTGTGTTTCAGAAGTTATGTGGGAATTACCTCTTTACTTTGAAAGTTGAGCCCAAATCAACTGAGAATGATACTCAGGTTGGAAGCAATGCTTCTTCTTTGTCTTCTGTTCTTATTTCTTTCAATAAAATCTTTCTTCTTGTAGTAAAGTAATAAAGGTATATTGTTTTTACTAATGTTTCCATAGATTTACCTCTCTAAAGGCAATATAGTCCTTTTAAAACAACTTTATAGTGATGCATTTGATAAAGAATTGCATATATTTATTGTGTACAATTTCACGACTTTGAACATACACAAATGCCCGTCATAGTTTTGATCAAAATCAAAGAAACAAACTTACAAGCATCTTCCCTGGTTGAGACAACAGAGATGTCCATACTGTGTGAGCTCTTTTAATCCAACAGATTTTGAATTTCTCAGTGGTACATAGTTGATTTTTACACTGTTTTTGTAAAGCAGCTATCTAGAACTTATTCATCTATCATTATAAACATTACACCCACTATACTTGTGGAAATTCATTACCTTCCTCTTTTGTGCTTATAAATCTTTGACAATAGAACATACACAAAGTTGTAATAAAATATATCAAGGTTTCAAATAGAAAGCAGAAATAGGTTCATGTAAAGCTTCCATTACATTCATTTTTCACCTCATATCACTAAACATTTAGTTATTTTTCATTCTGTACTTTTCAAGACTTGATTAATGCATCCAATAAATATGTATCTAGCATATTAGGCTGTGTTTTAGGGGATAAGGGTTAGCAGTGAACAAACAGATCAAAAGTATTACTCTCAAGAAGGTTCCATTTTAATAAACCCAGAAATAAGTAACATATACACTCTGTTGTATTCAGCCCACATGCTGCTGGGATGAACTGCCAAACCAGGCACAGTTATAGGAAGAAAGGACTTATTCAAGTTAAAGATCCAGGGGAAGTTCCGTGATGGTGAAAGAGGCTGGCCCCCTTTCACAGGTCTGGGAGAGAAAGAGAGAGAGAATGAGAGGGGGGGGGAACATCACCAATACCACACATACAGAACAGCAAATAGGCAGGGGCAGGGGAGAGAGATTTCATCTCCTTTATATATAGCCATAGGGCAGGGGCGGGATCTTGCAACCTTTTCCCTGCCTGTTGACTGCCTGAGTCTCTGGAATTTCCTTCCTGCACTTCCTGCCCAGGAAAGGATGTCTGTGTCAAGCCCCCCTGAGCCTCCTTACATCCTGCCCCCTACTGAGAGGGCTGCCTTCTATGAACAACATCAGAGACCCACCCAAGATGACTGAAAAAATCACGTTGACAACAAAATTTAGCCATCATACACTCTGCCAGTTAGTGACCAGTGTTATGATGAAAATTACAATTGGGTATGTGGCTAGGGCATATGGAAGTAATAAAACAGAGAGTTACAGCTTATGTGTGAAGATGATTGAAAACTTACCAGCAAGGATGACATCTGAGCAAATACTGATGGAGACAGAGGTGTGTTTCAAATATATCTTATCCTCCATTCCTACTCAAAGTCTTCCCTAAGCACCAGTGTCAGATTTTGACTAAAAATCAAACAATCTGTATTAATTTAACATGGTCAAAATTAATTAGTAGTCTTGTAAGAATATGGCTTTCCACTCAATGTACCAAGCTGCCTGTAAAGAACTCTTTTAGTGATAATTCAGTCAAAGTTCCAATAAATGACTTTGGAACAAACTCTTGGAAAAGGACATCTAAACTGATGATAATGTCTGCTGTTTGTGATGGGTTTACACATTTGACACAGAGAGGTTAACAACTGACTTCTGTGTGATTGAGGGTGTTCCAATGTGGCTTTACATCCATTTTGTTTCTAGCTCATGAGTTGTTCAATTGAGATGAACAATTCTAAGGACCGAATGGGTCCTGGCGCCATCCAGGAACATCTATCCCATTCCTCAGCATATGCATTTTTTTGTTTGTTAATATGAGAGGTAAAACTATATTCTATCTGTAGGTAAGATAAATAGGGTAGCATGCAGAAAATGCAAATGCATGTAGCAACATCTACGTTTCCATCATCCGGAGAGCTAAATAATTATTGCTAATGGGGACAGAATGTAAAACAGAAGCCAAGTGGGGTCAGTCAATAGCTACCCAGGATAAATTGCTAATCAGAAGCTGAGCTAGCACAGGCTGATAAATAACAAGGTTACTTGAGCTGAGGAAAGGACCTGCTTTCCCTCACGTTGGTAATTACATCAATACAGGGAGAGACAACTTGGCTTTCATCAGCTTAGAGCCAGATGATGTTGTAAATCAATTGCTATTTCTCCTATAGTCACCAGGCTAGGGTATAATCAGCAGCTGATTCTACTTCATTGCCTGGGGAGCTTCTCTTTTGCCTCTGTGCCTACTGTGTGTTTATGCAGGAAGCTTGGGCCCAAGTCCAAGTAGAACAGTTACAGCAGTTACCTTAGTGTTGCTGGGACAAAACACCCAATCCGAAGCAGCTGGCGGGAGGGAAAGGTTTATTTCAGTTTGGAGTCTCAAGGAGAAGTTTCATCATGGCAGAGAAGGGGTGGCAGAGGCTGGACATCAACCTTTACAGTAGCTGGAAGAAAGCAGAAAGAGCGAGTTCCACTCTGGCAACAGATGTTGACTATGACACCCCAAATCTCATCTCTAGCAACACACCTCCTCTAGTAAGGCTCTACCTCCCAAATTGCCATAAGCTGGGGAACAACTGTTCAAAACACATGAGGGACACCAAATTCAAACCACCACATTGTGCTTTGGGACTTTCTCATGTATGCTACTTGCCTGGGGATCTTGCTGAAATGTATCTTGGTAGTCATTGAATGTGGGGAGGAGGGTGAGATTCTAAGTTGTCAATAAACTCCCACGTGACAGCAATGCTGGGGCACCATGGGGCATGCTTGTTGAGAATATTGGGTAGAGGGAGAGTCTGTGTGTGCATGAGTGATCTGAAGGAAGTGGAAAGAGAAGAATCATGTGTGGATTTAGGAGTGACTCAGCAAAATGGACTAGGGATGCTTCTTCACACAGAAGAAGTAGTTATACCTCTAAAGAATGATTAAAGGTGAGCAACACCTTGTGGGGCACAGAGAGTCAGAATAGGCACTTAGGGAAGGGAAGGTGACACCTGACTTTGGTTACTTCACCTGTCCAGTTGGGATCAGTTAAAACCAAGAGGAACTTCTTCCTGAATGGAAATGAAAAAAATAAATGGTAGTCTAGAGGCCCCTGTCACTACTACAGACACGCGCAGTGCAGTGATTACTATTGGGACATCCTATGGTCTCCATGGGCTCTGGGTTGCTTAAAGGAAGCTCTCTGCCTGGAATTCTCAGGTTTCAGAAAAGGATTCCCACGGTGTCTCACTTCCTAGCTGCCAAGGTACTGTTCCATTCTCTTTGGAAACAGAGAAGCCCCAGTAGAGCATGTGACTCATTCCCCATGTCCAGGGCTCTTCGGTCACACACAGCAGTGCATTATTCCCAGCCAAGCTGCACATTAGGCCCAGGCCTCCATGCCATGGCCTTCACCCCAGCTGCTACGTTCCTCAGATACAAAGAGCCTGTTCTCACTGGAATTGCTATCACGAGGTGCCAGAACCAGTCTGTTCCGCTTCTCCCAGAAATCAGACCTTCAGGCCAGTGAAATACCTGTGACACCTGTGCCCTCCCTCTCACATCACATGGCACCCATTGGGACTGGGTTCAGTGCCGGGTGGAGCACATGTGCTTAAGCACTTAGGTGTCCTGTGATTCAGCTACTCATGTGCTCCCCACTCCCAGGATTTAGAGAACTGGGTGGGAGAGGGAATGCAGGGTATCTCAGTAAGCTGGTCGACCTGATAACCTGCCCTCTGCGTACCTGAAGTGCTTGCCCCAGGAACTGCTAGGGGAGCTGATGTGACAATCCTTGGGGTATAGGGAAAGAAAGCTTTGGCAGTCTTTGGGGGATGAATAGTGGTAGCATCCCTCCATTTGGAATCTGGAGCAGTCCTCTGGATTCTGTACTGTTGAAGTTCCCTGCTCTCCTGGGTATGGGGAGCATTGATGGATTGTTCTCTGCCTCAGAGCCCAAATCAACCCACTAAACCAATCATTACCGAGTCTTAACTGCCGTAATGCCCAGTCTCCCAGAGATTGGATCACTGCTATGTCTCACCACTCCAGAGTCTGAAGAAAGCACAGTCTGTATCCCTTCTCCTGATGACTGAGTTGCCACTGTGGTCTGTTGGCTCTGAGACTCAAATTATATGTTTGCCATGGTCCTTGGACCTCGAGCCTCCCAAACATCCCTTTTTCTCGGCCACTACTATTGCTACACCTTAGTCCCCAGTCTACAGAGTGGGCAGCTATGTCCCTGATTGTGGTCTGACCAATGGAAAATTCCTCAGTTTTAGACCTTCACTCAATGGAAGAGTTACTGTGTCTCAGAGAGTGACCCTGAGCTCACATTAGAGATATCACAATAATTCCAGAAGACACTGAGCACAGGACCCCAACCATACCCGCTATGAACACTTGTGCCTGAAATACACTGCTATTGTGGCTGCCTATGGACCATGTCAGATCTGATGCTAAAAGGTCCCCTCCATCAAAAGTGAACAGAGGCACCTGTAATGCTCTTGTCACTGAGAGCTCTGATAATCCACTCTGTCACCTATCTTTCCAGAAATCTCCACAATTTACAGGACCTCTGGGGGTACTGCTGAGCAAATGACGTTTTGCATCATGGGAGATGTAGAGGAAGAAAATAATGGAGGTAGAAATAGAAAGTTTGCATAATAAAATGATTACTGAAATTTTTTCTATGGTTTGGGAGAGCTAGGGACTTGTCGACCTATGCATCCTTTCAAATGTCCCCACCCAGGTTCAGCCCCATGAGATCCTAATCATGACAGACTTTACTCAAATTCCTAGAAGTCAAAGATGACAAAAGAATTTAAACAGTAGCAAGAACAGCAGCAAATTTCCAAGCATAAACCTTACAACCCAGGAAAGCATGGATAACAATGTGAGAAAATTTAAAGTACAAACAAAAGAATAAAATTTATAAAATCCTGCAAGCACAAAATATTAAACCAGAAAAACAATCTATCTTTCAAAGATAAAAGAGGACTAAAATCTCAGAAAAGCAAAAGCTTAGGGGATTAATCACTACTAGACCTATTATACCAAAAAATATGCTTAAGGTAATTCTTTAACTAGAAACAAAAATATAATAGTTTGACACATAATACTCACTAGTGGGAAATTTATGGTCAAATTCAAAATATTCCATTACTTTAATGATGGTATATAAATCTTTCAAATCAATAGTATGATGGCTGGAAATCAAAGAAATGGAAATGATCTATAGCAACAATAAAGTTATTAAGGAATGAAAACATATAACTTGGAACAACAAAGCATAAATGATGGAGAGGGTAAAAACTAGAATATTATTTGTGGCAGAAGTTAAGTGGTTAGCTGAAAATAGCCCACGATTGCTGTATTTATGGTAAGCTCCATCCTTGGTAATCACAAAGCACAAACAATTTGGAGAAACTGTGGCCCTTCTTTGCATCAGTTCTGGCACAGCCACAAATAAGAGAATTGAAACTCAGGGCTGCAGAAATTCTCAAGAACACACATGAAGACAATGAGCAAGGAACCAACAGAAAATAAGTAGCAAAATGCCGGGAATCAGTCCCTGCTTATTAACCAGGTAAATGACTTGAACTTTTTCATCCTGGAGGTGTAGTTCAGTGGTAGAGTACTTTATTGCAGGCACAAGGCCCTAGGTTTGGTCCCCAGCACTGCAAAAATAAGTGCATAAACACAGCTGCTTTTAGAAGTCTTTCTTCATTTTCCACTTCTCAAGTCCAAAGACCCAAAGTAGTTGAACCAATTTTTAAAAACCCAAGATCCAGGTATGTGTTGCCTATAAGAGACTTGGTTTGACTTTAAGGATATAGATAGCTTGACCATTAAAGGATGGGGAATTTATTTATTTTTTATTTAGATAGTAAACCAAAGAAAATAGGGTTATCTGTATCTACAAGACAAAATAGTCTTCAAGTACAAAGCTGGTAGAAGAGACACAGACGCCATTATTTAATGATAAAAGAATCAAAAGGACATTACAATTATAACTGTTTATGCACCCAATATTAAGATATCTATATATATAAATGTTAGTGAACATGATGGAAAAGACAGCAATTTAATAAGAGAGGTTGTAAAAACAACTTCAATAATGGATCAACCAAGAAACAGAAAGCTAATGAAGAAGTACTGGACTTGAACTATCCCATAAACAAAAAGGACCTTAAAAGATATAAATAGGTTAGCCCTAGTATATACATCTTTCCCTGGCATACATTAAGGCCATCACCGGGATAGACCACATGTGAGACCACAGAGTAAATCTTAAAAAATTCTAGAATGATATCATATGTAATAGTCTTTAACCACAGCAGGGGCTGAGGATATAGCTCAGTGGTAAAGCATTGTACCCTGGGTTCAGTCACTCACAATGGAAAGAAAGCACTAGTCCCAACCACAATTATGAAGAGAATCTTGGAAAAATTCAGAAATAATTTGAAATTATAGAACATGCTCCTAAAACACAATTAGGCCAAAGAAAAATCAAGAGAAATTAAAAAAAATATTTTGAGAGAAATGGCAATGGAAATACAGTCTATCAAAATTTATGGGACACAACAAAAGGAATTCTGAGGCAATTTTATGGTAATAAAAGCCTTGAAAAAACAAAAAAATAAAAAATGATCCCAAATAAATAGCCTCGCATTTCACCTGAAGCAGATAAAAAAGGAAATATATATATATATATATGAGATAAATTTAGCAGGATGGAAATATTGTCAGAATAGATATGCAAATAAAACTATGTGCTGGTTCTTCAAAAAATATCAAGTCAACAAACCATCAGCTAGATAAAAACTTATCAATAAAGAAAAGACTCAATGAAAAGTCAGAAATAAAAGTGAAGACATCATACTGGAAGTCTCAGATCTAAGAAAAGGACCATAAGGTAATTTATAAATAACTCTATACCATCAAAGAAGTTAGAGAAAATGTATAATTTCCTAGACAAACATAACCTACTTAGATTGAATCTGGAAAAATAAAAATAGAAGGCTTGAGCAAAATAATAGCAAACAAAGAGTTTGAAGAAATAATTAAATACATTTCTACAAGGAAAAGCCCAAGGCCACATGGCTTCATAGCTGACTTCTACCACACATTTCAAAGATGAATTATAAATAAAGCTACAGGAAATATTCCTCAATGCATTTTGTAAGGCCAGTATTACCTTGGATCCTCAAGCCCAACAGATAGACCACATGAATAGGAAACTACAGGCTAATATCTATAATAAACATCAATGTCAAAAAGGTCAATGAGACACTAGAAAGCGAAATTCAGCAACATAGTAAAAAGATTATATACCATGACCAGCGAGATTTATCTCTAGCATGTAAGGCTGGTTTAACTCATACAACTCAATATAAGTTACATTATAAAGATGAAAAGTAAAGCCCAGATGATCATTTCAGTTGCTATAGAAAGAAATTGACAAAGTTCCAAATACTGTCTTGCTAAAATTTCTTAATGAATTAGATATAAAATTAGATATTCTTAATGAATTAGATCTAAAATCTGCATACTAAAATCCATTTTTGAAAAACCCACAGGTGACATCACAATCAACGAGCAACAACTGAAAGTTTTTCCATTAAGATTTTGGCACAAGGAAGAGATTTTCACTCTGTTCATCACAGCCTAGAAGTATTAGCAAGAACAGCTATGGATGAAGAATAGATGGCACCCAGAAAGGAAATACCATTAATTTTGTTTGAAGATGACATGACCTACATATAGAAAATCCCAAAAGTTCTAAAAAAATCTCCTTGTTATTGAATGAAAATAGCAAACAAAAAATAGAAGCAGAAAATTCAATAATGTAGCAAGGTACAAAATCATTAATACAAAGTCAATAGTATCTCTATATAAATGATAACCTAACAAGAAAAATCCCTTTTCCTATAGTTTCAAAGACAAGAAATACTTAGAAAAAAATTTAACAGAGAGGTAAATGGTTTATATGCTGAAAACTATCTAACATTGCTGAAAGAAAGTGAAGATACAATTTGGCCTGGAAAGATAGATGACTCAGTGGTTAATGGTGCTTAATTGCAAAGTCTGACAGCCTGGGTTCCAATCCCCAGTACCTATTGTAAAACCAGGTGCACAAAGTGGCACATGCATTTGGAGTTTGTTTGCAGTGGCTAGGACCTCTGGGGTTCCCATTCATTCTCATTCTCTCTCCATTTCTATTGCTTGAAAATAAATAAATAAATAAATAAATAAATAAATAAATAAAATTTAAAAACAAAAGTGAAGACACAAATAAATGAAGAATATCTTACATTCATAAATAAGCAGAATTATTATTGTTGAAATGCATATTGCATCCAAAGCAATGCAGATTTAACACAATCCCTCTTATAATTCCAATAACATTCTTCACAGAAATAATAAAAATGATATTAAATTCATATAGCACCATATATGAAAATAAAAAGAATATCAAAAGCAAAACTGACGGAATAAAGCAAAGTTGGAGGCATCATACTGCCCGATTTAAAATTTGATTATAAAGCAATAGTAAACAAAAGAAGATGGTCATGCCATAAAAACAGAAACATAGACCAATGGAACAGAATAGAGAGACCAGAAATAATTCTAAGCTTACAAAATTAATTTTCAAGGCCACCAACAGGACGCAACAGGAAAAGCATAATTTGCAATAAATAGTGCTGGGAAAACTGGATTTCCACATAGAAAAGAATGAAATTGGATCTTGCCTTGCACCATATGCCAAAATCAACTCGAAGTGGCAAAGACTCCATCAGGCACGAAAACTTGAAACTTGTAGAGAACATGGGGAAGATCACCATATTGGCCCTGACATTGATTTTTCTCTTTGCTAGCATATCAAAAGCTCATGCTACGAAAGGTAAAAAAAAATAATAAGTCCCCAAGATTTACACATCTACACAAACCAAACAAACCACAGAGCTGCTCTGGAGCTAAGGGAGCACTCTTAGGGTTCCATACCAGAAAAGCAAATAGCGTTGATTAAAACCTGGGCAGAGTCTTCACAGACACCTCTCCAAAGTAGACCTAAAACGGTCCACACATCCATGAAGATGTTTTCAACGTGATTAGTTAATTCAGATGCGCATTATTGTCAACATTCGATTTCCTTTTACACCAGACAGAATGCTTGTAATCAGCGAGACAAACATTAACAGATATTGACCAAGCTGCAACACAAAGGAAACTCCAGGCTTCTGTTGGCCAAAATGTAAGTCGGTTCAGCCATTTTGGAAATCATCTATCTGATAATAAGTGTGGCAGTTTCAAGTGAAATTAGAAACAAAACTACCAGACTACCCAGCGATTCCTCTCTGGGTGTACTCTTAAAGGAGATTAATTTGTCAACCAGGATGATATTTTACTGGTTTACTCAAAAAAGTTAAGCTGTGGAAACAACCTAAATGTCGATTCACAAATAAATAGACAAAAAAATGTGATATACATATAATGCGATAAATATACATAATTATATAATATATACTTTATAATAATGGAATATTATTCAGCCATTTATCACAGCTTGAGGCACCTGGGGAATGTTAAGCCAAATGAAATAAAGTTTTACAGATATGTAAAATCTAAAAACAGTGAGTAAAATATCCAGAGATGAAGACTGTAACAGTGGTTGTAGGGATGGGGTTGGGGTTGAAAGAAAGTTAATTGTGCGTCAAGGTGGTTCACAATCAATCCTAGGGAACTGTGGTATAACAGGAGATCAATAGGTTATAGATTGGTTAAGTGGATATGTTTTAGCTTTTTCTCCCTTTCCTGGGTTCCAGAGCCCCAACCCTCTCTCACTGGGAGCCCCTTGGAGAGGTGGAATTCAAGACCTCTATCTGCCCAGCATTACTAAACATGCATCTACATTCCAACTTGGGACCCGCTGTCCTGGGTACCAGTCCTTGTGTGTGCCGCCCAGTGTGGTGTTTGCTTGTGGATTTTGGGACAGCAACTCGGGAGCCTGCTTTGCCACCCTGTACCCCTTGTCAATTTCCCATCAGATGGCAAGGCTGCCTACTTGATCTTCTGAGC
Organism: Zapus hudsonius; assembly: GCA_004024765.1. NCBI lineage: Eukaryota > Metazoa > Chordata > Mammalia > Rodentia > Dipodidae > Zapus > Zapus hudsonius. Next base: position 1,294 of record PVHP010002901.1, on the reverse strand, counting down.
ATGCACTGTTGGGTGGGAAGAATATGGTTTAATCAGGTGTCTGTTGCTCTGCTCTTACACCTGTGTCAGGATTCGTGGGGAGGCAGGAGTGACCCTTAATGTCCGGCTGCTGGTGGTTTCTTACAGGACCTTACATTTCTCTTCCTCAGAGACCACCTCATTGTTATAATACTTGAGATGGGACAGGCCTCTACCTAGCCTTTCTAGATCTCTCTGTTGGCAACCCAGATTTTATAAACGTCCTCATTGATGAATGGGTGGAACTGTATCCACAAGGAACACGCCACGGGCAGCCTGGGCTGTTTTTCCCCCTGAAGCTTCCTGTCATTTGTGGTGTTCCCTTTGCAAACCGCAGGGCTTGCAGTAATGAGCGGCTGTTTACAGAGCACCGGCTGCAATTAAGTCAGATTGAATCTGCCCTCTAGTATGGTGGGGAAACATACCACCATCCATCATGTCCAAGCTGGACTGGGGAGGGGGTGGATGAAAGCTTTCTTACAGTTTGGATACATGTACAAACTGGGGAACATGTGATGGAAGATAGTTGGGGACCAACACAGAGAGAGGCTGAGGTTCCAGGAAAGGAGGGAAGGAGGGAAGAAGGGAGAGGAAAGTCTGAGCTCAACATTGACAAGGTCCCCCTCCCCCCATTGATAGAGATTAGTGGGCAAGTGTCCTAGCTGCCTGGGTGAGCATTCCAGAAACACCCACCCTGAAGGTGACATCACCTCACATTCGGCAGTCACCCTGATGACAGAACTCAGGTTCTGTTTCTCGCTGGATCTCTGGCAGAAGAGGTCATTCCATACTATGAGTGCAGAATAGCAGGAATGGTGGTGAGTTACCTGTGGCTTCCCATAACAATCAGCACAAATTGATTGGCTTCCAACAACTGGAAGTTGATTCTTATACATCAGGAGGCCAGAAGCCCAAACATCAAAATGTTAGTAGGTTTCCTTCCTTCTGGAGTCTTTGGGGCCCGTCTGTTCCATGCCTGTCCTCTAGGAGATGTGGTTACTGGCCATGCCTGGGGCTATTTATGAAGTTACTTCACTGGCTTATAATCTCAGGTCCATCTACACATGACATCCTTCCCAATTGTATCTCTGTGTCATCTTCTTTTTCCCTTTCCTTTCCTTTCCTTTCCTTTCCTTTCCTTTCCTTTCCTTTCCTTTCCTTTCCTTTCCTTTCCTTTCCTTTCCTTTCCTTTCCTTTCCTTTCCTTTCCTTTCCTTTCCTTTCCTTTCCTTTCCTTCCCTTCCCTTCCCTTCCCTTCCCTTCCCTTCCCTTCCCTT
>PVHP010002900.1:28630-84262 GCA_004024765.1 Zapus hudsonius | reverse complement strand
AAAGAGGGCTATGTTTTAGAATTGCCACTGAAGAAAATGTCACTACCATACAAGTATTTCTGCACTGCTTGAGTACTCCACAATTAACATTTATTATTAATTCCTTCATTTAGAAATGGTCAGGATATGTTTTTCAGGCATGATTAATCTAAGAATCATTTTATCAAGCAATTTTGAAAGTTGGAATTATTCCTTTGGGTCAGTTAGAGTTTGATGAAACATCCTGATTTTTCCTGAAATAACCTTGTTATTTATCTATGTATTAGCTTACTCATCTGTATGGAGGGGACGATGATACCTCACATACATATAGTACAGAGGCATAAACAGAATCCATGATACAGCCCTTCTCAAGTCACAGTCCTCCGGGAGGTCCTAGCTAAAAACCTATAAAGTCACCAGCCCCCCATCTCTCTCAATCAATTCTATAAATGTTTCTTCATACTAATTTGTATTACCAATGAAATATCACATCATTTATGAGGCAATTTAGGAGTATCGGGTCCCCAAAAGTAAATAAAAGAAATGTTTTTGAACCTTAAGAGGGAATCGTTTTTTTTTTTTTTTCCTTATCTCTTTTCTCCTGAAACCTCACTGGAGGACATAAATAAGATTGCTAGATGCCTGAAACTATGACATGGGGGATCTGGGGTTTCCTTATCTCTTCCTTTCCTAGGGACATAAGTGGGTTTGTTCCTTTTTTTATCTTTATTTTTTTATCTGGGAGTGCCTGGACACCTGAAGTAGGGGCTTGACTGATCAGCTCAGCTCCCATCCAGTAAATTCCCATAAAAGACCTCATTAGGGTCTCTAGGCAGACTTTCCCATTTCTGGAAACCCCTTCTGCCTCATAGCAGAAGCTAAATCTTCTTTGCTTCTCAAGCTGTATAATAAAATCTTTCTGAACCTCTCCCTGTATGGTGTGTGGATTGCATTCGTTGAAATTCCTAAGACCCTTCAGTGGAAGCTTTGGGTGGCCATGAGCATCTGATAACCTAACTCATGAGTTATAGCCCAGCCAAGAGCTGAGAAAAATTCTGATGCTCTCAAAGACATCTCAGATCCCCATGTCACTTGTTGTCTGGTCTCACAAGGCCGTAACCTTCAGAGTGCTCTTTGCTGCACCTCTAATACCTGAGTCTGAACTAAGAGCATTATTCACATAGTATAAATATTTATCAGCTAATGAGTAAACACATTAATGCATGTAAATGTTTTGTACATTAAAGCCCTCATAAATGAGAGCAGTTGTGGCTTTGGCCATAGACAGTGACAGTTATGGCACAAGCAAACCCATTAGGACAGGGGCAGTGTACTAGATACTTTCTTTCTGTGAGCAAATACCTTACCAGAAGCTTCTCAGGAAAGATAAGAGTTTATTTTGGCTTACAGTTCCAGAAAGCATGGAGGGCGGAAATCAGGGGTCACGCTGTAGAATCAGAAGCCCAGAAAGAAGACAGGAAGTGGATCCATGTTAAAAACCCCTCAAGGCTCACCCCCCAATAAGATATTTTCTTCAGCAAGGCTAACTGCCTTTAGGTTCCACAGTCTTCCAGAACAGCGCCTCTTGGGTAGGGATTACCTAGTCAAATACATGAACCTATGAAGGGGCCATATTACATTCAACCTGCCATAGGCAGCTTAAGACTGGGAAGCAATGTGGTTATTATAACAGAAGATGGGTGAACAGGTGGTGGCAGATTTGAAGGATGACCTACTGTCCTAGGGATTCTTATTTGTAATGTTTTTGAGATACAGTCTTTCTAGATTATCAAGGCTGGTCTCAGACTTCTATGCTTAAACTAACCTCCTGCCACCTAGGACCATTGATGTGTCTCGCCATGCCCATCCTCAGAACTGCCACTCTTTGCCAGCACTTGGGAGGTATAGGTAGGAGGATCAGAGGTCCAAGGTAATTGGTGACTACATGATGAATTCAAGGGCCAGCCTGGGCTATGTGTGATCTTGCCTTAGAACAAAACAAAAGAAAAACAGGAGCTGAAGAGATGGCTCCGTGGTTGAAGGTGCTTACTTTGTATAGCCTGATGGCCCAGGTTCAATTTCCCAGTACCCACATCATGAAGCCTGATGTATAAAGTGCACATGCATCTGGAGTTAGTTTGCAATGGCAGGAGGTCCTGGCACACTCATATTCTCTCTCTCTCTCTCTCTCTCTCTCTCTCTCTCTCTCTCTCTCTCTCTCTCTCTTTCTCTCTCTCTCTCTCTGTGTCTGTTTATCTCTGTCTGTCGCCCCACTCTCAATTAAATAAATATTAAACAAACAAATAAAAAATCAAATCTGTCATTCCTTTACTGTTCTGAGTCTATTATTATCAATCTAGCTTGTGTGTTTGCCTATTAACTCACAGTACTACAAAGAAAATGAACTTTAATTATTCAAAACAGAGTCACTTTAATAAAAAAAAAAGACTACACAGAGAACCTTTGAGATTATTCAGTCAGACCTTTTGTTTTATGGAGCAAATAGAAGACCTGACAAGAAAGACTAAATGAGCCTGCCCAATGTCGTAAGGAGTTTGAATGGTAGTGTTTATAGAAATAGGACTGCTCGACAATAATGTTGACGACGCCCAGGGTGGTCAGGGCTGTTCATTTAACACCCATTTGCTCATTCCATCATCAAGACATCTTTAAGAAGCAGGCTAGAGTTATGTTTGTTTTGAAATTTTAGGGGAACAGGGAGCTTTGAGGAAAGAGAGAGACCTTAAAGCCACAAGTGTCAGGTGATCTGCCTGTGCCAGCCCAGGCTGCTCTGACTTCTGACTCCAGAGTTGTCCCTGGACGTATGTCCAGCGTTTTAGCCTAATGTGCTAAAAACACTCAGACCCAACTTTCCTTCACTACTCCTGGACTCATACTCATTTTCTCTTCTAAGAGAAATGACCCCAAAGTGGATTTCCATAAACTCTCTCATGTGTTTTAAAAAGTCCCCTGCTTTCTCACATCTTGGAGCATACACACTCAGATCTGCAGGATATCTATCAGGCAAACACTTACAAATGACCATGATGCTTGAATTTAAGTGACCATCTGTGTCCATCAAAGCCCCACCTGCCAGAAATCATGGGTTCTTATAAATCACCATGACTCAGCACTGTGCTCACTCCTCACATTGATTCTAGCTCATCAGCAGGAAGACCTGTCACTAGGCAGGTTCCAGTTGCAACAGAACCTAACCGTGTACACTAGAGACCAAGCACATACCCTTGCATGGAAAGATATGCACATGGATATTGACAAATGCATTTGGTTGTAAAAGCAAAACACTATCTCTGAAATGGGAGAAAGAATGACTGAGATCCATGTGCAGAGGTGGAAAACCTGTAAGTCATGGTAAGGGAAAAAAAACAATAAAATAAAATATTTTCCTTATACAATTATAAAATAAAAGCACATATTGTCTGTGTGACAGTTAATGTATGCTAATCTGTACAAAAACAACCTGAAGATGTATGTACAACATGGGGGGGGGAGCACAGGGAATAAGTTGGTGGGTAAGGATTCACGTGTAAAGTTCTGCTTTCTTTTGTTTTATCACTGTCCCCACCCACCACAGGACAGGCTCTCACTACGTAGCCTAGGCTGGCCTTGAACTCATGGTGTTCTTACCTCAGTCTCCCCCATGTTGGGGGTCATGAGAGCTCACCACCTGAGCGGCAGTGGCTTTTCCTGATGCCAGGGAATTTTGCTAAGAAAGGAAAGAGCCACATGTATTTGCATAGTAGAAAATTTAAAAGCAGCCTTGTGCCTGGTGCAGCTTAAGGCAGCTCCCTCCCCACCTTATTCTTCTTACACTTTATGAACAGTGTCTCCATTAACATGGACGGACTTTGGACATGTAGGAAACTCAACAGCTCAATCTGAAAATTAGAGCAGCCATAGGAAACACGTATTCCCATCAACTGACTGCAGTGTTTCACTTGTCTCTCAGGAAGGATGAGTGCTTTATTACCTGTTTCATATAAAGATGACCCCCACTACACCCCAACCTTTGCAATATGGAGACAGCTTATCAGTTTATGAACAGCCCTGGGGAGAGAAAGAAAACAAACTTTACACTGACATGCATTTCTTTGTAGAAGCCAAACAGCAGTACTCTTTGGGAAACTTAAATATATTGAGGGAAGGAGAGACACAGAAATCACTGCCAAAGATGTAAGATATGAGGAGGTAGAAAGGCATCTGGGAGCATTCCTCCTTAGAGCCTCACTTCTAGAAGCTTCTCACCATGTCCACCAAATTAAGAGGAAATGGGTTGGGGAGATCAAAGCAGCGAAAGCAAATGGCCCATTCGCTCCTGGCTGCCTTGGAAGTCATTACCGAATGTATCCCAAGGTATAATAAATAAAACTGATTGGGTGTGAGGTGAGGAACATTACCAAAACCTGGAGCACCTTAAAAGAGCATTGTGCTGAGAGAGGAGTATTAAAAAGCGAGGCATTTCCTCTCTTCACATTTAAACGCAGTGGCTTGGGAGAGAAGCCATACATGAAATGGATAGGAGTCATTTCCCATCGTGATGGAAACCTTAAACAACCCCTGCCTACTTATACCCTCATCTCTTTGCATCCTAGTAAATTGCAGTGATTTGTTCCAAGCAAACAGAAAGGCCCATGTGATAATGGAGCAATTTAAGGCTGCAAGAATGTGACACCTGTAATTCAATTTCATGGCAACTGGTTTCACAACATGTGCCTCTCTATCTCTGCCTAGGACATGGGAACCTCCCTGGGAGTGTGCAGCTTAGCTCTTTCGAAGATGGGGCCTGAGAGGATAAACGAACTCCAAAGGGCAGAAACACTCAGCACAGGCATGTGGAGCTCAGCCTGGGTATCCACTGCTGTTATGAACTGGGTGCTCAGGGGACAGGAACTTCAAGTCTCGGAACACAGAGAGTGCAGGGATACTGAGAAAAATGGCCTGCATTAAAAAATGCCTTCTAGTTGTTATGGATGTGTCCAGTAATGCCACATAGTGAAGGAAGTTCACCTCCCAGTGTGTGTGTGTGTGTGTGTGTGTGTGTGTGTATACGTGTGTTTGTGAGCTAATATCCAACCTAGCCTCTGTAAAAATATTCTGAATAAAACACAAGACTTCCAGTAGCCAGAGTTGCTTAAAATTCAATCTGCAGAGGGTAACTATACAGAGATAATTAACACTGGATGACTGTCTATTATCTGGTGAAAACTAGTATTAAAATCAATATGGTTCAACCCTGAGTAAACACCCAATGCTGACTGGCTCAGTACTTTACAAAATCAAGAGTTAAGGCTTTACATGGGTACTGTAATACCCAAAACTAATTATCTCCACTTCCATTCTAGTAATGAGAGAAGCGAGGCTCAGAGAAGTTGCCTCCATCCCTCATGTGCACACAGCTGATAGGAGTTTGGAACCAGCAGTTGAAATATTGGCTGATTGATCCCGGCCTGGACCACATTCTCCCCTCCCAACACATGATCGATGTATATCAGGGGAAATCTGGCCAAAATGCTTCCATGAAAACCATCAGTTCTGCTTAGCAGTTATGATCTGCTATTTCACACATGAGGTTGTTAGTTTTGTTAGTAAAAAGAATATCATGCACATTTCTAGAGGATAGTGTGATGCAGACCATGTGCTTGCCCTGAGTTTCACAACTGCTAAAGGAAGACAGAGGACATGGACCCATGAAAATGAACCAAAATGTGTTTTCTCTACAGCTCTGAGATTGGCTGTAGATGTTGACATCCAAGAATCTGAAGTCAAGTTGGTGTGTTCTTGCAACAATTGGATGGACATTTATTAACACAGTGCCAGTTCTACTGAATTTCACAAGAGCATATGGAATGTAGGGCATCTAGAAGCTTCTCTTGGCATCCAGACATTTCTAGTGGGCTGTACTTTAAGTGAGTCCATGCTGTTCAAAGAGACTTACCAGATTTGCAGAGATTTAATGACAACATGCTGAGGGTGTATCTCAGTGCAGGATGCTTGACCATCACACACAAGGCCCTGGATTCACAAGTAAATGATGGTATAACTCAAGGAAGTAAATCTATTATTTCACAAAGAAATCACCAGAAAGGGAAACTCTTTTACCTCAAGTGTTCCTAACCATTTTCCTAAATTAGCCAAGTTATAGAAAGGAGAGAATGAGGGCTGGATAGATTGCTCTGCTTAAGGCGCTTGCCTGCAAAGCCTAATGACCCAATTTCGATTCCCCAGTGCCCGTGTAAAGCCAGATGCTGAAAGTGGCACATGCATCTAGAGTTCACTTGCAGCATGAATCTGGAAACCCTGGTGTTCCCAACCTCTCTCTCTTTCTCTCTCTTTCTCTCTCTCTCTCCCTTCACTCTCTGCTTGCAAATAAATAAAATATTTTTAAAAAGAGGAGAGAATTAAAGAATAAAAATGAACTTCTCAATATCAATAGCTATATATATGTATACTCATACAAGTGTATAAATGATGATGGACATAAAATCTGAAGTAATCCTCAGTATGATACCAGCACCATAGACATGAAGCTGATGAAATGAGCTGAAGCCTTGGGTACATGAGAGAGGGATGCTCTGGGATGATTGGTTGATTGCAGTATCATGTACCTCCAACATCCACAATGTTTACTTAAGCCAAAGTGAAGGATTGGGAAACAAGGTCCAATTGCCAGTGTGCTGGAATTAAAGAAAAGTTTAAGGCTCGTCAGGTAGGCCAAGGGTATTCATCTGGTTTTCTGAGCATTCCTTTCAGCAGCTTTCAGCTTCATGGAGTTAGACAACCACAAGCAATTCCATAAACTATTTGTCTGGCAAGAGACACATGCCAAGGTTGGGTAGCCTGGAGCCTGGAAGTAACCGCAAGTCTGCATTCCCTTGTGCAAGCAGCTGGGGCATGGTGGGAAGCAATGAAGAATTGGATGGCCTCCTTTCTTAGCAGAGCTGGACAAATGTCCCAGTCACTAGCTCTGGCAGAGTAGCACCTGTTCTATCCACATAATGTTGGTGGTTTGCCCGAGTTTAGAGTCACAGCCCTAGCACCCAGTTTAGCTCTGTCATCTGTAACCTTTGTTAAATTCTCAGTATCCTGCTTAGAGACCCAGTATCTACATCTGTATGATAAGGAACCTTAAGAGAGTATTTATATACACCAGTCAGCCGGTATCCCAAAGTACAGTATAGCAAGATGCAGAACATAGTCAGGACAAAAGGACATATAAGAGCATATCAGCAAATCTATATTGCTGAATATAAAAGCCAGCCTAACAGAAACACTTCAGAAACATGTTTCTTGAGGTGGGGAGATATTCAGTTGGTAAAGTAAAATAAGCTCTCAAGCCTAAGGACCTGAGTTAAGTCCCTAGAACCCATGTAGAAATGCTGAGTGTCATGGTGTGCCTATAATCCCAGTACTGGGGAGGTGGAGACAGGAAGATCTATGGTGATCACTGGCAGGTTGACTAGCAAGTCTAAATTTGTGAGCTTCAGGCCAATGAGAAATCGTGTTACAAAGGAAATAGATAGCACTCCTAGATCCAAGGTTGTCCATTTCACACCAGTACACATACACACATACACAGAACCATAGACAAATAAAAAAAGTATTTCCCATCATGCCTTCCATTTCTAACTTTTAAGGTGATGAGAAAGAATTGTTTGGTCAAAAAGAAATACCCAACTATCTCATGAGGAAACTCCAAATCATAAGATCATAGAAAATCAAAGCAGACCTTGAATACACACATTGTTTTCTCTGACCATAGCAAAAATTAACTGTAAGGAAAAGTAGGTATTCGTTTCTTCAGGCCTCATCACTAACAGCTTCTAAGGAAATGAGTGGGCAGTAGGAAGATTGTGGGTTGATGAAAGAAGAAGTGGGCTGAATTTCTGCACTGACCCACACCAAAGATTCGGTTTAGGACTTACAGTTCCAGCTGCTCTTCATTTTCCTGATTTTGGAAGGGTCCTCATTTTAAAAGAATTACTGGTGCCAAATAAACATACCAAACTTTCATGTGTTCAAACAATATACCTACTGAAAACACCTCTTCAATGGCAAAGAAAAGGAAGTTGAGGGCTCTTTCCTGAGCAAAGGTTCATGCTCATTAGTCATGTAGCTTTGTGCAAACCGCTTCCCAAGGCTTGGTTCTATCGTCTTTAGAATGGAGAGATAATAGTAACATTGTTGTTCCCCAGTGAATTTATTCTGAAGATTAGATAGGCCAGCATACACAATGCAATGAGAAGAATACCTGATGGTGGCTCGGGAATTGTTTTCAACACCACCATGGTTTTTGATCTAACTGTGGTCCAATGAGGACAACTTCCAAACCAAACATGAGTCGCACAAGCACACACATGTCACAGGGGATTTAATGACTTTTTGACTCCTTTTAATCCTACTTTGCAACTAGATAATTGTTTTAGGGAAGTGGCCAATAATTTGACTTAATACAATCATATATATCTTGTTGATCAAAAGATTATTTGAGACCCACCAAGTTTGGGATTTTTTTTTTTTTTGCTTTTCTTTTTAAAATCAAGTAAAATATATTTTACTAAGCACACAGCACAACCTGGCTGATGAGCATGAGGATAAGCTTGGAAATTGCTGTAATAGTATACGAGGTCTCCTTGTCAATACCCAAATGACAGAAAGTTTGTATCTTTGAATGTTAGCACTGATTATTGGAAGGAATTCAAGTTAGTTCTAAGTTCAGTTGACAAAGTTGGAATACAAAAAAATGAGGTCTGTTTAAATAGAGTCAGAGTCTCTCCTGTGCCTCCCAAGGCTTCTGAACAAGACCTTGAAAAGGCTGTTGGAGTTGGTGCCTGTATCACCAAAGTGACTGGCTTGAATACGACTCTTCAATTTTAATGCAGAGGATCCTGTGGCTTTCTCAGAAGCAGTCTATTAAAACATTCCACTGAAACACAGCCTCATCTTCTGTTTCTTTCCACTGTTTATTGCATGCAATGCAAGCTCAAGCAGACTCCTGTCTATCAGAGGAGAGGAGAAATGTGCCCCCAGGTGATGACCCTTGGCATCATGCCATCATTTCACTGACATGTCCAGGGCCTTTTCTTGTCTTTAGTTTTGTCACAATTGACATAATCATGGCCCACTGCTTTCTGATCTCATTATATTTCCTACTTCTGAATGCTTTCTAGGATTTGAAGATTGTGGGGCCCTTGTGAGTCACGCTGGATGCAACAAAGATCTGTCTGAGAGAGTATTGCGGGTCTTCACAATGATCCGTGTTAGCAGAACAGAGAGGCCAGTGAGCATCATTGGGAATAGCAAGTCTCACAACACTCCACTAGTAATGGAGATGAGGGTGGCATAGAGAATCGTGCAGAGCCATTTCCAAGGGGAATTATACACCATAAAAGCTCTCAGTTCCCGAGAGGATGATGTATCGGCTCCATAACGCAGCATGAGTTTATACTGAGTGAAACACAGTGCACATGAAAGCTCTTATCAGGTAGATGTTCACTCACATCCTGGCTCTATTCCCATTGCTAGGTGAGCACATGCAGAGCAAGAGACCTCTCACAGCCTTGCTTTTCTTGATTGCAAGATAGAGTTCTGATAGTGTCTAATTCCTTTGATGGTAAACTGATTAAGTAAAATAGAGCACTTAACATTCAGCACTGAACAGTTGTTTGCAGTAATCATTAGTATTTGAAAATCTTCAGACCATAATTATGTATTTTGTCATTCTATTAACTTGCTTATGATTTCTTCATATGTATTTATCAAGTATGTAAGACTAAGCTTTCTAACATAACAAATATCATTTGCTTTTCACATTTTAAAAAGTTACTCTTTTTTATTTCCCTATATGGACTTATATTAAAGTCAGAATTTGCAAAGTGATTCAACAATAAACTGAAAATGTCTATACTTTGTTTCATAAATGTCTACTGACTTAGCTTTGCCAGGAGATGGTAAACAGCTTATAGCATGCCTAATTAGGTTTTTGCTCTTTTCTAGTCCTTAATAATGGACACCCAGTCTGGTTAATATATTTGGTTATTGACCCAAATGTTAAATTGCCAACCAGTGAAATGCCAAAAAAGAAAAACTAGTTATCTGGATATTTACATTGGTATACCCTTCATTTTCAAGGAAACATTTTAACATATTTCCCACCCAGAATACAGAAATTTAAGCAGTGGTTGAAATATATGAGTAATATAAACACTCATCAACCAAAGAAGATTATTTTTACAGACTAATTGAAATGTAATTGCTCAAAATTAAAATAAAATACGTAGCATAACAAAATTTAAAGCTAGGATAAATGATAAAGCAAATAAAGGGGGTTGTGTTTATTTTTGCCCTTTAGGCAAGGCACAATTCTTTGAATATTAACTATTTTACAACAGAGGCCAACTGGAGCTAACAGTCTAAAGATACCAAAGAACACTTGAAGTAGCACCTGACGTTCCTCATGCATTAATGGAACATCAGAAATTTCTACCAGTGAAACTAAGAGAAAAAAGTTATAACAAAAAATGGGCTTCTCAAATTTTAATTATTGAAATTATAATTTTCTTCTCCTACAAACCATTCTTTTTGAAAATTAAAAAAAAAAATTACTGGTGTTTGGACCCCAGACCATAGGCAAGACCAGGTGAGGGAGCCATTGCCTTGGTTCCCCACCAGCCAGTGCACCCCACGACTGCCCACCAACCTGGGTTCCAGGTAAGCAAGCAGCCACTTTGCTCCTCATCAGCCTGTGCACCTGTGGCTCCTCTCACTAACTCCTTGACTCCAGGTGAGGCAAGGTTTGGGATCTGTAGCTACTCTCCCACCTACCCTTCCATGTTTGAACCCCAGATCCTAGGTAAGGCCAGGTGAGAGAGCTGTGCTTTGGCTCCCCATAAGCCCGAGCAGCCCATGACCCTGCCCTGTGACCCCAGGTTCCAATCAAATTCTAGCTCCCAGGCTGCTACTGCTGCTGAGGTTTGAACACCCCCACATTTCCTGATACCAGAAGAACTGAACACTTTTCAAAATCTCACCAGTCCTTGACACAATCTCATGGGAGGTCTAGGCTTCTGCTGAGGACCTGGGTAAAAGCGATCTCCTACCTGACCATGGGCAGATCACAAATCAAGAGGATCACACAGGCGGACAGCCCCACACCAAGTTTGCCTAGCCCCACTACGGAAGTCACCAAAAAATATCAAAGAAAGAGTACAGTTACAGGAGGAGATGACATGTTCAGGATATCTCTGCATGGATTCTACATACAGATTATTAATGGAAATGGAAGAAAAATTGACAATGTAAGTGAAAATGTGCATAATCAGTTTGCAGGCTTTGCCACCAGGCTCAATGCAATGAAGGAAAAACAGATGGACTTTGGTAGAACAGTAAATGAGCTAAAGAAAAACCAAGAATCACAGGAACTCAAGAATAAGCTGGCTAAACTAAATGAAGACATAATCAAATACAAGCATGAGTACCAGGAAGCCTTAAGTAAGACAACCTTTGAAATGAAAATGCAATTCAACAAAAAGTCAGAGACAATGCAAAAAGCTCTATTGGACAACCAAAATCAAATGGAGATATTTAAAACATCTCTAGAATACCTCACTACCAGAGTAAATAACCTGGAAGATAGAACCTCAGATGTGGAAGACAAAGCAGAAAAAAGAGATCGGGATAAAATAAACTTGGATAAGTTCAAAGCAAGATTGTGAAAAAATATGAAGAAACTATAGGATATCCTTAAACGACCAAAATTCAGGATCATGGGGATACCAGAGGGGGAAGAAACCCAGGCCAAAGGCATAGAGAACCTATTCACCAAAATTATTGAGGAAATTTTCCCCAATCTAACAAAAGAAAATCCCATCCAGATAAAACAAATACACAGAACACCAAACAGGCAGGACCAAAGAAGAAACTCCCAAGACACATTGTAGTTAAAACCCTAAACACTGAAAGCAAGGAGAGAGTTCTAAAAGCAGCAAAAGCAAAAGAACGAATCACATATAAAGGCATACCCATCAGAGTTACACCAGACTTCTCCATGGAAACCATGAAAGCGAGAAGGGCTTGGAATGGGGTACTTCAAAGCCTAAATCACTTTAGCTTTCAACCCAAACTGTTGTACCCTGTGAAAGTATCCCTTACAATAGTTGGAGAAAGGAAAATATTTCAAGATAAAAGCCAGCTCTACAATTATATGGACACTAAATCAAAGCTACAGAGAATTATCCAAGAAACATTCCACAGAGAAGAGCCTAGCAACCAACCCCAAGAGCCATCCAGAAGTTGGACACAATAATCAAACCTAGAGGAGACAAAATAACAAGAGAGGCATTCAATCCCGTAAACCCTACACTATGGCAGGGACTGACTCAAGCCTCACAGTTATAACTTTGAATATTAATGGTCTTAACTCTCCCATAAACGACACAGGCTAGCAGGATAGATCAGAAAAATGGATCCTTCCATCTGCTGCCTCCAAGACACCCACCTCATCTCTAAAGACAGGAACCTCCTCAGGGTGAAAGGATGGAAAATGATCTTCTAAGCTAATGGAAACAAAAACAAGCAGGGGTGGCTACACTAATATCTGACAAAATAGACTTCCAACCAAAATCAATTCAAAAGGACAACCAAGGACACTTCTTACTCATCACAGGAACAATCCAATAAGAGAATATCACCATCATAAACATGTATGCACCAAATATAGGTGCACCACAGTTCATAAAGCAAAAACTAATGGAAAATAAAACAAAAATCAACTCCAAGTCCATCATAGTTGGAGACTTTAATACAGCTTGTTGCGGTCAGCATTCTAGTTGCTGCGCAGAAAGAACTCAAACAAAAGCGGCTTGTAGAGGAATGGGTTTATTTGGCTTACAGACTCAAGGGGAGACTCCATTCTGGCAGGGAAAACGATGGCATGAGCAGAGGGCTGGACATCACCTCTGCCACAGCACTGCAAACAGCGGCAGGAAGGTGTGCCAAATACTGGCAAGGGGGAGCTGGCTTATAACCCCTAAAAGCCCGCCTCAACAACACAGCTGTAGTGAGGTTGCAATTCCCGAATTCCCATCAGCTGAGGATCGATCTATCAGAACACATTCGTTTGTGGGGGACACCTGGATCAAACCATGACACACCTCTATCACCTTTAGACAAATCATCTGAACAAAAGGTCAATAGGGAAATAACAGAACTCAAAAACACCATAGATCAAGTAGACCTAACAGATATTACATATACAGAGCATTCCATTTCAAATCTACAGAATATACATTTTTCTCAGCAGATCACAGAACCTTCTCCCAAATGCACCACATACTAGGACATAAAACATGCCTCAACAAATTCAAGAAGATTGAGGTAGCACCCTGCATCATATCAGACGACAATGCATTGAAGCTGGAAATAAATAATAAGAGAAAAAATAGAAATCACACCAACTATTGGAGATTGAATAATACACTATTAAACAATGAATGGTTCATTCAAGAAATCAAATTGGAAATTTAAAAATTTCTTGAACTAAACAATAATGAAAATACATCATACCAGAACCTATGGGACACAATTAAGGAAGTCCTAAGGGGAAAATTTATAGCACTGAATGCCTTCATAACAAAGACCGAGAGATCCCAAATTAATAACTAACTAACAAACTAAAGGCCTTGGATAAATTAGAACAATCCAACCCTAGGAGCTCAAGACAAAAGAAATAATTAAGATGACAGCAGAGATCAATGAATTAGAAACTAAGAAACAATTTTAAAAAATGATGAAACAAAGATGTGGTTCTTTGAAAAAAGAAATAAGATTGACAAATCTCTGGCCAATCTAACCAAACTGAAAAAAGAGAAGGCCTAAATCAACAAAATCAGTGATGAAAAAGGAGAGATCACAACGGACACCAATTAAATTGGATGAATCATCAGGACATGCTTCCAAAACCTCTATTCCACAATTGGAGAATCTGGAAGAAATGGACAAATTCTTAGACACCTACCACCTGCCAAAACTAAACTCAGAGCAGATAAATCTCCTAAATAAACCTATTACATCAACAGAAATCAATAATGTAATCAAAAACCTCCCCAGAAGGAAAAGTCCAGGTCCTGACGGATTCTCAGCTGAAGTCTACCAAACCTTCATCACAGAATTCAAAGCACTTTTCTGAAGCTTTTTAGAGTAATCAGAGAACAGGGAATACTTACAAACTCCTTCTATGAAGCTTGCATCACTCTAATACCAAAACTGGACAAAGATAAATACAGAAAGGAAAACTATAGACCTATATCCCTGATAAATTTAGATGCCAAAATTCTGAATAAAATCCTTGCAAACGGAATTCAACAACATATTGAAAGTATTACCCACCTCGACTAGGTTGGCTTCATCCCAGGGAGGCAGGATTGGTTCAACATATGGAAATCAATCAACGTAATCCGCCACATTAATAAACTTAACCACAAAAAACACATGGTCATCTCAATTGATGCAGAGAAAGCCTTTGAGAAAATCCAATACCACTTCATGATCAAAGTTGTGGTCATTGAAAGACTTGGAATAGAGGGCCTATACCTCAGCATAATTAAGGCCATATACAAAATCACTAAAGCCCAAATAATACTCAATGGGGAAAGACTTAAGGAGTTCCAACTAAATTCAGGAACAAGACAGGAGTGCCCACTCTCACCACTGCTCTTCAATATAGTCCTTGAAGTTCTAGCCCAGGCAATATGATAGGAGAAAGACACAAAAGGGATACAAATTTGGAAGGAAGAAGTGAAACTACCCCTTTTTGCAGATGACATGATCCTTTAATGGACCTGAAGAACAGTATCAGTAAACTCCTAAGGGTGATAAACTCCTTCAGCAAAGTGGCAGTATACAAAGTGTCATGGTTTGATCCAGGTGTCCCCCACAAACAAATGTGTTCTGAATGATCGATCCCCAGCTGATGGCAGTTTAGATATTAGAACCTTGCTAGAGCTGTATTTTGGGGGGTGGGCTTATGGGGGTTATAAGCCAGCTTCTCTTTGCCAGTGTTTGGCACACCTCCCTGCAGCCATTTGCAGTGTTGTGGAGGAAGTGATGTCCACTCTCTACTCATGCCATCATTTTCCCTGCCTTGATGGAATTTTCTCTGTCTCCCCTCAAGTCAGTAAGCCACATAAATCTTTTCCTCCACAAGCGCTTTTGCTTGGGTTCTTTCTGCACAGCAACTAGAATGCTGACTTAACACAAAGTTAACACACAAAAATCAGTAGCCTTCCTATATGCAAATGACATGCATACAGAAAACGCAGTCAGCATATTTTCCCTCATATGTGATGGTTCCTAACCATGTTAAATTGGAACATTAAGAAAATCCATCAGTAAACAGAGAGTTTGTAAAAGGGAATGGAATGAATTGGGGGGGATGGGAGGGTGGGGATGACTCATACAGTAAACTAAACTAATAATGAATTGACACCATAAAACCTTAGCTTTTAAGCTACTGAGGAAGCTGAGAGCACCACCTGGTACAAGAGGCCATGAACACAATGGGAGGAAGCCTAACCTCAAGAATAATTGTTCAGGCCTACCATCTCCCTGACCCAGTTATCGGTTCCTTCCCACAGTGAGCTGTTGATCAAAGAGACCCAAGAGGTCCCCAAAATGAGACAGACTTCTGTCAAAGCTCTTGAATACCTGCCCCAGGCCTAAGATAAGACCCTATTGCTGAAGAAATCACAGAGTGTCATCAAACAACACCAAGAGATCCTTCTAGATCCAGAATGGTAACCATCTCCCAGATGGTAGCATGTATAGCACTGGAAGGTGTTGCATGAGTTGCCAGGGCAAATTAGTCAATGATATTTGGAGAAAGCAGAGACCACTGATATACAACATAAGCAGTTGTCACAAGAATGCTAAATACATAGCTGTATGGAAGAGACCTGCAAGTCAAGAAATGCTCATATGTGCAGTAGTGGCACTAAAACGAGGAAGGTAATCAACGGCTTACTGATTAGCTAACAGATCCGATCAGTGACACGGAACCCTTAACTGGAACTGGGATCTACAGCATAATCCTATGGGGACCAAGATCTTGGGCTACACCCATTAGGAGCTAGCCAAAATAGCAATGTTGTCTCATTTAACCTATATTGATCTCAGTCTCCAATGGAGATTCTGTTTGTATTTTTCAGAAGGCACTGAAAGAGCCAGGGACAACTTAATTCCACCAAAAAGTCATTGGATGAAGTCTGACATTCTGACAGGAGACAAACCACACCTAGCCTTCAAACAGGGCCCAAATGAAACCTATGAGAAAGTGACAAAAAAAAAAAAAAAAAAACAGGAGACCAATCACCACAGCAAGTCTGATAACCCATGAAAGGTCAATGGAGACAGACACCAAACATACTTGACACAACCCAAGGCAAAGATTCAGACTTAAGATTTCAACAACATTGGGCTGGAGAGATTGCTCAGCGGTTAGGGCACTTGCCTCCAGTGCCTAAGGCCCCGGGTTCAGTTCCCCAGGACCCACATAAGCTGACCCACAAAGTGGTGGCTCTGGTGCTCTCTCTCTCTCTCTCTCTCTCTCTCTCTCTCTCTCTCTCTCTCTCTCTGCTTGAAAATGAATAAATAAAAAATAAAATATTTTTTAAAAAAGATCTCAACAACAAAGCCGACTCAAAACTTACCCACTATGACTCAGGGAACTGAGTGGAAGAAAGGGTGGAAAGAATGTAAGAGCCATGCTGGGGGAGAATATCCAGGACATTGTCCCCCTCAGCAATAATACACAGGGGGGAAGAAAAAAAAAAGAAAAAAAAACTGGCTCCCTCTAGTGCAGTTCATACTCTGTATCCTATGGTCAGAGCCAGTATTGTGCAGCAAGGAAGTACCCTAGTGGGTAGGGGACTGAGAGGAGGGAAATGGGGACACATTCACAAGACTTGTTCATACAATGTATATAATTACTCATAATAAAGATATTTTGAAAATAGTTACTTATTTGCAAGCAGAGTGATAGAGACAGTAAAAAAGGGAAACAGACAGAGAGAATGGGCACACCAGGGCCTCCAGCCACTGCAAATGGACTCCAGATACATGTGCCACTTTGTGCATCTGACTTTATGTGGGTATTGAGGAACTGAACCCAGATCATTAGGCTTTGCAGGCAAGCACCTTAACCACTAAGCCATCTATCCAGCCCCTTTGAACGTTTCTTAACACACTCATCACCGTAGGTTAAAAATATTCAATGCAAATGAGCTGTGGAATTTGTGGTTACAATGGTAGGAATAAAGATGAACTTGAATGTTTTCAACATTTACTCATCATGTGTTTTGGTTTGGATCTTGCTTGCTGAGCATATTGTGCAAAGGTTCATGTATTAAAGGATTTCTTCACCAGGCTAGGACACTATGAGAAGGTGGTAGATGTTTTAGGGCTGGGAAAGAAGGTCATTAAAGACATGGCCTTGAAGGGGATACTGGATCAGCAAAGCCTTTCTCTTTGCTTTCTGGATACCTCAAGGTGAGCAGCGTTGTTCCACCATGTGATCTCCACCATAATGTTCTGCTTGCTGTAGACGGAAACTGGAGAAACTATGAGCGAAGATTGTATTTCTTCTCTTGAACTTGTGTTTTGGCATGTAAAACTTCCTGTATAGGCTTCTGTGTTTGAACACTTAGTCCCCAGCTGGTGGGCTCTTTGGGAGGTTTGTGGGATCTTTAAGAGGTAGAGTCTTGTTAGAAGAAGTGGGTTTCTGGGGTGGTCCTTGAGGTTTTAGCCAGCCCCACTTTTCTTCCTCTGTTTCCTGCCTGTAGATGTGATGACTGGCTCCCTGATTTTGTCATACCTTCCCTGCCATGATGGACTCAACTCTAAGGAATTGTAAACTAAAATAAACTCTTTCCTTCCCTAAGCTGCTTCTGGTCCTGTGTATAAGTGTGAGTGTGTTCATGGCAACAAGAGAGTAACTGACACAAAAGTTATGCATTTTGTCACAGAACAAAATGTGAACATGATATGTACTTTTCAGATCAGCCCTGGAGGTGGGGGAGAGTTTATACTTGTATAGAAGCCTTCTCCCTGCATGAAATCTCTCCTGTGAACTCACTTAGATATGCAGATATCACACACTTTCCTACTTCCAGTTTTACAGATGTCTTAAATCCTTGAGGCAACCAAAACATGAATGCTTCTAAGATTTCAAGGCTCCCATCTTGATAAGGGAAAATCAGACTAACCTTTATCAGGACTCTCTCCACTCAGGTGCATTGAGTTTTTTTTTTTTTTCTCTAAATAGGAATTTTAACTGAACTATCTTGAGGACTGCTTAAGGCGAGATGAAGGCGATGCACAGACTTTCACTATTTTGTCAAAAGGATTTGTTCAGAAGAGATCACAGCTGTGAACCCCAGGAGGAAGGCACAGGCCTGGACTTCTCTTGCCTCATGCTGGGTAAAAGTCATGAGGAAGACCTCACCTGGCAGTGGTGCTGGGCTGGAGACATAACCACTGATGTCCTCTGACACGAAGTCTAGAGAAGCAATCCAGATGTGATAAACATGCTGTCATCTCCCGAGAGTATCTCCCCTGCACTATGGAAAGCCAAACCCACAATGCAGGAGCTGAGTTTCCACTGCAGGAGGCAGATATATTACTGTCAGTTTTGTGTGTCTGTGTGTGTGTGTGTGTGTGTGTGTGTGTGTGTGTGTGTGTGCACGAGTGTCTGTGCATGTGCTCTTGCAGGAGAGGGAGTGAAGGAAGGTGACACCTTAGGAGAAGTAACAGAAGGAAGAAAAAGTAGTTAGGTCTCTAATAGCATGCCCTAGAAAACTCCATGAATCACAATATCATAGTTGTTAAATTTATGCTTGGTGGCTTTTGTTTGTTTTATACTAAATGAGGTCTCTTTTTTTAACCCTGGGTTGAGGATCAGGGCTTAGTAACCAGGAGCCCAGAAGACAGTTTTTGAAAACCAAGTAGCAGGCTACTCGGAAACCATCTGCTCACCTCTCTTAGTTTCAGTTTCCTCCAATGGAAAACAGTGTGATGATAAACTCACTTTGCTTGGAGCTGCTTTGAGAGTTACATAAATAAATATGCATGATCCCTACACTGCCGGACCCACAGTGTATAGTTAGCACTATGTTACTAAAAAACATTTATGAGCACTGTAAGACTTTCAAATGGCATTTTAAAATTATGGCTTAAAACATTGATTGAATATATAAAACGTTATTTATCATTTAACAGAGTTCTAGGAACCCAAGGTTATTTTAAAGTTAAAGTTAAAATCCTCTCAAAAACCACAAGCAAGAAATATAAAACAGAAATCTTTCCAAACAGTAAAATTGGATGCTCTCAAGCTATTTGGCTAAAGACTTTCCAAAAAGAATGGTATCACCAAGAGGAGTGAGTTCCCAGAGTCCTTTCTGTTATGAGTTGTGTAAAGTTGGGGACCTATTAAGAAGTTTCACCTGGCATATTTTCCAGCCTGACCTCAGAATCCAGACCTGGAGAAACAGTGTGAAAGAAATCTGAATATGGTATGAAAGTGCCACCACGACCCCATTGCTGTGGCACAGGGCCTTCCTCATAAGTATGAGTGAAAAAAATGAATGAATGAAAAAATGGGAAAAAAACCTGCAGGTGACTGTGAAAGGCTGATTAATGTGCTAAACTATGTCACATTAAACTGATAAATGAGGCTGGGCTTGTATAAATGACCTCAGGGTAGCTAAGTGGTACCATAAGAGACCCACAGCTTACAATAAACTGAAATGGAGCTGACCTTGACTTACACTGACAGAAGACCTACGGGGGAAATGTTTTACAGAAAAATGGGTAAAGGATGGGGCTTCTGTAGAATAAGCTCCCTTAAAAGAGAGGAAGGTGTAGAAGGGAGGAAGGCTTGGGTAGACATATGTAGAAAATTTTGCTTGTAGACACATAGGAAAATATCCCATCCTGCTTGTCCAATTGTGAGTCCTAAACTGCTCACAATTTAGTATGCACCTTCTGGCTTGATTGATGAGCTCAAGTCCAATGAGAGTCCCTGCCTCTCGGGAAATGCATAGCATTGCTGAGCATAATATCCAAGGCTGTCCTCTGGCCTCCACATTAATTTGCATACACATTCATGGGCATTCACACACATGTGAGCATACACATGCATTCAAACAAAACATAGACTAAAACAGTAATGGGGATTTTTCCAGGTAATAAAAAAGTGGGTGTGGAAGGGACAGCCCTGGAGGGAGGGTCCTCATTAGGGACCGCTCTGGAGGGAGGACCATCATGAGGGACAGCCCTGGAGCGAGGACTCTCATTAGGGTCAGCTCTGGAGGGAGGACCATCATTAGACAGGTCTGGAGGGAGGGCCATCATTAGACAGACCTGGAGCGACCACCATCATTAGGAAATGATCATAGTTTGAGTCAAAATACATCATTTGACCCATTTTAAAATGATAATATTCAGTCTGGTATGGTGGCACATGCCTTTAATTCCAGCACTCGGGAGGCAGAGGTGGGGGGATCCCCGTGAGTTCTAGGCCAGACTGAAACTACATAGTGAATCTAGCCTAGGTCAGCCTGGGCTAGAGTAAGACCCTACCTCGACTCCCCCAAAATAAAAAGATGATATTCACAGAATATCATTCATTCAATAAAGACACTTGGTGTAAGCATCTAGCCTGCACCAGATGTTATAGCAGACTGTGGAAATAAAGTTGGAACTACTTAAGCATGTTTTGTCACCTTATGGACTTTCGATAATCTTATCCTAAAATACATATTTAGGTAATAACAAACCTGTATGAAAGGGCAGAAAAAATGTTATTTGTCTGACACCCCAGTTCCTCTTCAGGCTTGAGATCTGATAGAGAAATAAGTACATGTTTCACACCTCCTTTTCTAGAAGGTATCTGCAGCAGGAGGAGAAATGACAGTGTGGCAAATGTAGAAAAACCACTGAATATCTTGATGAAATGTTAATTTAACAGAAATGATTTCAGCCATGAAGAAAGGGAGGGGCGCAGAGAGGTGCACGCTTCTCCTGTTCAATGTTGTCCAGATTCAGCAATGGAGAAGCAGGTGCCATACATATGCAAACATATTCTGAAACCCACTGTATCAAGCCCTCACCTTTCATTCCAAGCAGAGCCTGTACCTCTGCGTCTCTGTGGTGCTGGACTGACAGCACAGGAGCTCCTCTCTGAGGTCTGTAAGAACGAGGAACTGCGTGGGACAGTAAAACAGGGGCAACAGCAACCCAGAAAAGATAAAACCAGCTTCTAACTCAGTGACTGTCATCATGACCCTGTTTAGGAAAAAGGCCTTCGTAGATAAAATCAGGTGAATGATTCCCATATGAGAGCACCCTGGACTAATGAAGTGGTCTTACCCTCAAGACTGTATGCCAAAAACAAAAACAAAAACAAAACAAACTTTCTTCCCATCAATTGCTTTTGGTTGGGTGCTTTGTCCCAGCAAAACTATCCAAGAAGTCTTCATACTCCAAATACAAGCAGGCTCTCTACTCCTATTTGAGGAATGACTTCCCCCGAGGCAGTTGCTTTGCAAGAGAGAGTAATGCTACTCAGGGCTCACCCTTACCACTCCTTTTATACTTCTAAATCTATAATTAGACTCAAATCCCAACAGAGCCCCAAAAGTGAGGTGCAAATACCCTTTATGAGGCTGCACACTGAACTCCAATGAGATACTTGATTTATCAACTTGTAGAAATATAAACACAGGGAATGTATGAGAATCGACACCAAGGGTGTAGGGGAGTGGGAAAGAAATGTACAGCTGTATTCAGGGAATGTGTAAAGATATGACTAAGCAGATCCTTCCTAGAGGCCGAGGCTCAGATAATATGAAATCTCTAAAAGTGTCTATCAATGATTTGCTGAAGTAAAAATTCTGAAAGTGGTTTGCATTGAGCAAAACAAAAGTGCCAACCTGCTTTGGTTTAATGTATAGGAAGGGACTCACAGATGCAGGAACTTTGGAATGTCAGTGAATGTCATTTAAGACGAATTTATCCATACTCAGAAGGTCCAAGAGGCAAACCTTTCATCACTACAATGAGAATTTTATCGATGAGGGGTGCACCAACATTCCTGAAGAGCTCAATGGTTACTTATCTCTGTAAGCCAGTCATTAGGAGATGAAACTACAGCTCTTAAATTTAAGAAACCTAAATGCAACAAGATCCTGGGATGCCAGAAACCAAGACACGGTAGGTGAGGCTTCTGTTTAGAAACAGTCCAAGTGGAGTCGGGCAGAACTGTGGCATCGGTGTACTGTTCACAATGTTTCTAGAAGGGAAATGGGAAGCCTACTGATTTCTTACATGCTGTGTATAGACATGCAAAGCCAAGTTCTAAGGCAAGTAAGCAATGGCCTAAACCTTGCCTTATAAACAAACTCACAGCCTCTTAATCCATTACTACACATGAGCCAGTCTAGAGGTCTAGAATCCCTTGAATGAAGGAGAGAGTGTGTCCCCGTGGCAAAGATTCCAGTCAACTGATGAAAATATATAGTGTGAATATTTCTCCCAATCTTTTCTTAAAGTACTAATAACATTTTCCATAGGTAATTGTGTACTGGGGGAAAAAGGAGTCAGAATAACAGAAACTCCTGGACACTGACTCTGAAATGTCAGGGTAATTTCCAGAGACCCCAAATGTTACTGTGGCTCAACAGCATGAACAGGGGTCAGGTTGGGGTTCTGAAAAATAGAGAGCAGTGGAGATTTAGCTGTGGTCATCTCACAATGGGTCCCCAAGCTCATATCTTTACTAATTTCCATGTTCTGGAATGTATAATTTGAACAGTTACACTTAAGAACCTGCAGAATCCCTGACCCGTGGAATGAGGAGAATTGGGAAGGAAAAGGTCACTCTATATAGAAGAAGTAAACCAAAACTAGCGTCTCATTCCCAGAAGCATGGCAGAGATCAGTGCCACTCTGAAGACTTGAAATGCTTAGGTGGCAACTCCTGCAACACCCCATTCAAGCCTCCTACTTGTGCGTGCAGTTGAGTGTGCCAAGCACAGATGGATAAGAGAGAAAGACAGTAGATTATCAAAGTTGAACCAGGTGGTAATTGCAATTGAAGCTACTATATTAGATGTGATTTCATTGCTTGAACAAATTAATATAGCTACTGGTAGCTGGTATACATCTATTGATTTTGCAAAATTTTTGTCTCCCTGACTGCCAGTAAGGTCAACCAGATATAGGTCTGGGGTGATTTTGTTATTTTTTTTATTTTTATTTTTATTTTTATCTTTTTGCATTTTTATTTACTTACTTTTTTATTATTGTCCATAATGAGTTTCATTAATTAGTGGGCAAACAATGAGTTGTTATCAAAAATACTTTTACTCTTTATGTCAGTGGCATATTAATGTTCCAGTTCTAGGTCATGGTTTAGTTCACAGGAATATTGGACTGGGAATACAGAGTGCTTGCCTAGCATGTGGGAGACCCTGGGTTCAATCTCAGTACTGCTAAGACTCGTCTTCACCTTCCACAAGATAACCACACTAGTGTTTTATATCGAAGGCATTATGATGACTGGATCTGCAGACCCAGGACTTGCAACTACATTGGACTCACAGGTAATGAGCCTGTATGCCAGAAGTTGTAAGTATGACAAAAGGACCTTTTGCCTCCACAACATTTCTAGGGGTTCGGTGATGTAGGCATGTCAAGATATCTCTTAGAAGTTGGTAAAGAATAAGTTAATATACTTGGTTACTTCTAGAACCAAAACAGGGGTGGGCAATGCCTAGGAGGCCTCTCTAGATTTTGGGTGTATTTGAAATGGGATGGAATTAAGATAGTTAATTAAGATAGTTCAATTTTACCTTCAGCCAAACATTGTCCTGGGTGTGTCTGGTTGGGGTGAACATTTGAATCAACAGACTGAGTAAAGCAGTTGCCCCTCCCCCCAAATTTGGTGGGCCTCATCCAATCACCTACAGGCATGAAAAGAGCACACACACTGGGCGGGTGTTCTTTCTGCCTAGCTGCCTCTGCTAAAACATTGTCACTGTCAGCTTTAACATCCAGACCTTATGGGTGGCTGAAGTCTACTGGTCATTAAGCTGGAACTTACAACTGAGCATCTCCTAGTTCTTAAATAGCCATATTAGTGAGATAGGTGTTAACTCCCCAAAGGCAGTTAGGACAAAGGTCCATGGAGAATTATTACAAGCTGTTCACATAACCGGCTGCAAGCCACAATTACATAGGTAAAGGGGAAAATATGGAAGATGATTCAGTCAATAAATAGCCTTCAGAATGAATAAAACCAGCCGGAAGAGGGGGTGGGCAAAGGTGACTAAGATGTGTGATCGCTTCCCTGATTGGGCAAGTGATGCATGATCAGCTCCTCAAAGGAGCCAAGGAGGCAGGCCCCGAGCAAGTAGGACACTCACTGGTTTTGCCTATGATAGTCTTGAAGAATAACCAATAATACATATTACCTCCGTTTCTATCTGGTTTCTGCCATGAAAGTTCAATAAACCAGACAACTCTGGAAAGTTCTCTCTAGTTTCCTCTCTCTTTCTCATTCTACCTCCTACTTGAGACACCTTCAAAATTATCTCCTTAATGAATGTACTTTTAGGCTGTTGAGATGGCTCCTCCTGTCTGAAAAGTCTAAATAGCAGGGTCCAATCCCCCAGTACCCATGTAAAGCCAGATGTACAAAAGTGGCTCATGCATCTGGAATTTGTATCAGCCAGAGGTCCTGGTGTGCACATTTTTCCTCTTGCTCTCTCTCTCTCTCTCTCTCTCTCTCTCTCTCCTTGCAAATAAATAAAAAATTTAAATGTGCTTTTGCTTGCTTACTCCTTGTCTGTGTTCCTCTTCAGCATGCTACAGTGAACTCAGATCCATGGACTTGAAGGCGTGGCTCTGGGAGTCATTGATTTTCATGGCCCTTTAGCCACCTCCATTAAACCCACCAAGAACAGAGAGAGGCTCTCTGGCAATAGTCTTGATTAGTGTTCATGGGCTCCAGCTTGCCAACTGCAAATCTTGGGATTTGTCCATCTCCATAATTGTATGAGCTAATCTACAATAACTCTTTTTCTGTATATATTTACAACCGATTGGTCTTATTTCTCTGGAGAGCCCTGGCTAATACACAGTGCAAAGTCAGGTCCTGGGGCTCCCGATGTAAACAGAACAGACCAAACATCCATGTTGCGAAGGTTTTACATTCCAGTTCCTTAGTATGGGGGAAAGTATGGGAGCCAGTTTACCTGTGATAATGATTTCTTATCTTGCTTTATGGATGGGGCACAAAGAGTATCTTTTGTTCAGTATCTTTATCACAAAGCCAAGAGTCACAAGTCTCTCTGGCATCCAGTCCAATGTAGCAGTTATGGTGTCATTCCTTGTATGTTCATTGATTTCTGTCTCATCAGTTTCAGTACTATGGAGGTGTGAGCACTGTTTTATAAGATGGACACCCTTCTGAAGTAAGTTCAGCTGAATCACAATTTATAGCTTAAAATAATTATCTTAAAAAATAATTATCTTTACTTCTGGAGTAAAATTTAAAGAAGTATTAAGGAAACTTTCCTAAAAACCTGTCTGAAATCGCCAATGAAACAAAGATACTTTCAACACATTTGAAATAATGCTTTGTTTTCTTTTTTAAAATGGAAAAAATAGCCCAGGGGCCCATATGATGAAAAATCACTGAGGTTTAGAAGCCAGCAGACATGGTTTTAGGTTTCTGTTTCATTGCATTTTTCATGAAATCTTTTGTGTCACAATCATTTAAACTGGGCTCACAGACAGCAAGGAGGAAGGAGATGTATTGAGAAATGGGTAAAAAAAAATCCCCAAAGTTTCAGGTTGAGCATGCTTAGGATTTCAGTTGGCATCCAAAAAAAAAAAAAAAAAGAAAAGAAAAGAAAAAAAAGAAAAGAAAAAGAAAGAGGAAAACAAGGCAAGGGTAAGCTTTCTGTGATAGAGCTGAAAGCACTGGGCAGGCTGAGCAGTGAGGGGCCGCAAGCAAGTGCATTGAGGGAGGAGTTCCTTAGTACACTGTTTAGTTAAGGGGATGGCTATTCTTCCCACCTCCAGATGTCCTTAGATGGGGGATGTTCTCTTGACTAGGCAAGCGATTGTCATACTTCTATCCTCTTCCCTCTCATACAGGGAGTCAGGAGTCAGGGTCCCTCTTCCAGTAACCTTCAAGCCTGCTAAGACATTTCTCATTTCTGCAATAGTTCAACAGGACACTCTGCTTACCTTGGCTGTCTCTCCATTTAGGACCTATAAAATGGGAATAACAAGAATACCCAACCTAGTAACTAGCCTGGCAGGACAGTCTCTATTCTAAACACTTGAGCCCTTTCTTATATTTGGTTATCAGACCACTAAAACAATGACCCCCACAATGCTGGAATTTCCCTCAAGTATCTCATGCTATGAGAAAGAAAATCATTGAAGCCTGGTGCAAATCAAAGGAGCAACTTGTCTCCCCCCAAATGAAATTTCACACAGTGCAGACAACTTGTCACACCCCCTTGCAGGGCTGAGACCATGATGGGCAGGACCATAATGTGACCAGAACTGCTTAGCTATGTGTACCTCTATCCCTCTACATAGAACTAAACCTCATGTCAAGACCCTGAAGATGGACTTGGGGAGTCACTGGATCTCTTTGTCTCTCTTGCCAGTGCAGCCACATGAATACATCACATACTTCTGCTTCTTACTATTAATTTACCTCTTTTAAGTGAGTCATTGCAAACAGGGTGCCTGATCTGATGTCTTTGATCTGCCAGAGCATAGGATCTGGACCTTAACTCTGGTTACAAGCTGGACTTGGGGGTTTATGCCTATAATTCCAGTACTCAGAGGCTGAGGCAGAAGATCAAGACCAGCTAGGGCTGCATAGCAAAACCCAGTTTCAAAAAACAACCAACTAGGGTCAGAGATATAGCAGAGTTGTTAAGGTGCTTTCCTATAAAGCCTAACTACTTGGATTCAATTCCCAAGTACACACACACATAAAGCCAGTTGCACAAAGGGGCACATGCATCTGGAGTTCATTTCCAGCAGCTGGAGGCCCTGTCATGCCCATTCTTTCTGTTCTTCTTCTCTCTACACCCCTGTGCTTGCAAATAAATAGAAATATTAAAAACAAACAAACAAAAAAACTCTACACACACACACACACACACACACACACACACACACACACACACACACACACCTCTGAAGAATGGTATTTGCTACTCTAATAGGCAATGGGCAGAGAAGTCCAAGCACAGTGACTACTAAGTTTTTAGTATTTGGCAAGTTGATATTTTATTATACATCTAAAAAAATAATGTGAAATCTGGTCACCAAGAAGAAAATGAACCTGCTGGGGAAAACACACGATGACCTGGTAACAGAAGGCTAAGAGAGGAAGCAATCAGCTTTCTCTAAGTGTCCAGTTCATACAGAAGCTCAGTGGATTTCAGGGTCTTTTGTTGAACCCAGGAACACAAAGAAAAAAACCACAGACCCAAATTTAGGCCAAATTGCAGCAAGCTGTATTTGTGCACACAGGAACTGGCCAGTGACTGTCTCACCCAAATGCAGGGCTTAGGAGACCAGCAGCTAACACAGGAAAAAGTGGGTCTTTTATCCCCAAAACCTCGGAACATTTCCAATAAGGAATTTATCAAACAGGAGTGCAATTAGGCAGGACTTACAGAGGTGAAATAGTGTAGTTAGCTGTAAATTCCATGTGAGTCAAAATAACTAGATAACCTCTTTAAAATATAAGTAACTTTTAAGACATGCTTAACCCTTATCTGTGCATCTGTGTTTCTCAGGGTAGTATTCTCCCTAGTATAATCTAGCCTTTCTGTCTTATCTTAGGGGGGAGAAGTTTGGCCTCCCTGTAGTTAAATCTTTTACAACCTTTAGCCATTAACCCTTTTGCCCTGTTGGCATTTTGTCCTCTGGATGGCCTGGGTCTTCTCATGGCCGGGGAAGAGTGATAGCATAGTTAGGGTGGGGAGATTCATGGGTGGGGTAGAGCACACTTAGAGAAATTCCAGGCCAGTTTAAGGTATGGTCAAATCAAGCAGACCTTTGTTGCATAATAATTTCTAATTCCAGGATGGCATTTCTCTGGTTCTTCACTTTGAATTCTCACAACCACAACACAGACTTGATATCTTCAGAAATACACAGAGTGTTAAAGTCAGTGAGGAGTTAAATGCGGAGCCTCTAGTCTTATGCAGCTTTTCTGTTCTGAGTGATTAAATGAAGCACTAATCTAGACTAGCTTTTTCAGAATAGGTCCAGAAAGTAAATACACCATGATCCAAGGGCAATGGCTTCCATTGCAAGTGTTGAACTTGACTATTGTAGAACCATGGAGACACACACAGGCTAGAAGCAAATGTTTGAACTTGGTTGTGTTCCAATTTAACTGCTTACAAAAACTGGAGACAAGCAGATTGTATTTTGCAGCTTTCTGACTAGGAGAGAAAACAAGCAGTTCCCAGTCTGTGGGAATGCAGAAGGGCTTCAGTAATGGGAGGAGATGTTGAGTGAATTGTGCTTTGAAGAGACAGTGATTCCAAGAAAAGCAACAAGTGAACTGGCATCTCCAGGCAGAAGGAATAGACAGGGAAAGAAGAGCTCTTTGAAGGACTGGCTTTTGTGGGGAGAGTAATCATGGAGCCATGATTTCTAGGAGACTGGGCCAGTGAGAAATGCACAGAGCATTAGAAAGGGCCTTTCTGTACACAGTTCTGTCATGGTTAGCAAAGTTCCTGTTATCTTTCAGTACTTCTAAAGGTCGAGCTGCTGTTTCCCCTCCCAAAGCTAAATGATAACATGATGCAGTTCAAACGCTGGTCATATCAAATTGCCATCTAATCATTTAATTAAAGCCCCATGCAGGCACCAGCCATCCTCAGGGCCCATTTTTCATTTGGGCACATTTCATTACACTTTTCAAAGCAAATTTGTCTTTTCAAAGGCAAAAAATGCAAATGACTAGGTTTGAAAGGAAATGCATAACACTCTGTATAATGACAGGGGTTTCTTCGAAAGCAGCAGGATGCAGACAGAGCTATCTTTAGGGGCTGAGGGTGGCTTTATCAGCCCTATGGGAGCACAACATGATATTTCATTACAGTACCAGGATGCAAATGGAAGTGAAATACCAAATACCAGAAAGCAAATAGCCTTCCCTGTGTCTTTTATAGCACCATGGTTTGGAAGCAGGGTATATCCTTTAGATGGGCAGGACCAAGGAAGACATTGATAAATGGAAGACATTTATGAAAATGTGACCAAGAGAATTACACAGAACTAGGAAAAATTTATCTGTTCAAAGACAGAAACAGCAATACCACACCTAAAGGCCGATAACATCAAGGATTAATAAGCAAATTCAAGAACAGTCAACATAATTGTCAGGAGGAAGAAAATATCCATGTTGCTCCAGTTAAACTCATACCAGTGGTATTCTCAGTAATCAGTGACTTTAAGGACAGAAATCTGTATCTTCTCTCTCTGTTAGTGGAAACTCAGAAGCAGGGTTCCCCAATTACTAGTATCTTTCTTTTTAAAAAAAATATTTTATTTATTCATTTTCAAGCAGAGGGAGGGAGGGAGGGAGGGGGAGAGAGAGAGAGAGAGAGAGAGAGAGAGAGAGAGAGAGAGAGAGAGAGAGAGAGAGAGAGAGAGAGAGAGAACCAGGGCCACCACCTTGTGGGTCTGGCTTATGTGGGTCCTGGGGAATTGAACTGGGGGCCTCAGGCACTGGAGCCAAGTGCCTTAACCGCTGAGCCATCTCTCCAGCCCAGTATCTTTCTTCTTGAAAGATCACACTTGAGTAAAAATTTTATGAGTCTAAAAACCCAAAAGTCAGGGGCCTCAGCCCAAACGATAGGAGGACATGGAACAAATGAGCACTAGTTGCCTCCTTCAGGAGAGGCGAAATGACTAACTTCAGGATACGAGATCCAGCTGTTGTCTTGGGGAAGTACCTTCTCAAGGTGTGGAGTTTGGAAAGGAATGTGAGACCATAAAAATTAACAGGCGCTGTGCTGAATTTCTTCTTTGACATAGTTATTCAGTGACTTAAGGGCAAATAGCAGATGGCCAGGGATATGCTCCATAGACAGAGGTTATCCTACCAGAGGGAAACAGATCAGCAAACACAGGGTTCAGGCCCTCTGGTGATCTTATCAATACAGGCCAATGGCCCAAAATTCACAGATGAGACAATAGGGAACCAATCACTTTGGAGCACATCAACCTCAGGGATTAGCCAATCACCCTTGCATAGTTTGTTCCGCCACTGGATGCACTAATCATTTTAAAAGAATGCCTTATGATTTTTCTGCCTTATGAGATGATTTGCTGTGATATGGTGTGACGTAATTCACATCTCCTGCTCTTTGGTTTTATGCTTTAAAAGGAGCCTATGAACTTAGCTCAGGGTCTCCTCACTAGAGGGTGGACCCCAGCATGCTGGTTTGCTATCTTGAGAAATAAACACTCTTGCTTTTGCATATGTGAGTGGTGGTCTTCAATGGGACAATTTGTGGACCCTAACAAGAGCCCTGGGAAAGCACAAGATCATAACTGTTCTGATTCATGGCCAGAGGGTATGTGACCATTTCAAAGAAGAGATGATGACAGGGAAGGTGTGGTAGTCGAAGTGGCTCCTGGATCAGGTGGCAGGAGTGAGAGTCTGGTTGCTCACCTTGGGCAGGTGAGGTAGCAGAGAGACAGGACTCAAAGCAGGGCCATAAATATACCTCCAGGCCCACCTACAAGGAATTCACTTCATCTAACTAGGCCTCCCTACAAATGGTTCAACAAATACCCCAAAACAGCAGCACAAGCTGAGTTTCAAATGTTCAAACAAATTAGCATATGGGGGGCATATCAGGTAGTGTACCCATACACTGCAGTTGCTGGGATGGATATCCAAGCAGACACAGTTTATGGGAGGGACGGGTGTATTTCGTTTTACAATCCAGAAGAGGTTCTATCAATGCTGGAAGAAGCTGGCTCCCTTTCATCATCTAAGCAGAGAGAAACTGCACCAGGCAATCTCCAACAACTCCAACTGCTCTCTCCATACCTTAGAGCTGGAATGAGATCAACCACCCAGGGATGTGCCCCCATCCCTCCGCAGGAATCTGCCTGCCAGGGCTGAAGATGCAAACACAATTTTAATAAAACACCTGAGCCTATGGAGCCATGCACTTACACTATTATATTTAAGCTACCACAACCATACCAGGAAGGATACCCACTCATGCCAAATGCAGGTAGGTTGGACCCCATCTCAAATATGACTTTCAGTGCAGAAATTGCCTGACCTCAGAGATACAGAGAAAACCTAGAATGCATTACAGCTTACAACATAGTCCATATAACATAATTTTTTATTCCTCTGTGTGTGTTTGATGTATGTGTGTGTTCATGTGTAAATATGGATTCACACATATAATGATATGCATGGAGTGGTCAGAGGTTAACTTTCACATGTCAGTCCTTACCTTCTTCCTTGTTTGAGGCACTCTCTCGTTGCTCACTGCTCCATTCCCCAGGCTACCTGTCCAGAAGCTTCTCTAAGACTCTCTTGTATTAGCCTTCCATCTTGCTGTAGGTGTCTAGGATTACAAATACCTGCTCCTACATCTGGCTTACACAAGTATTATGGATTCAAATTCAGCAGTCATAATTGTGTAGTCAGTCCTTTATCCATTGAACCATCACCCAGCACTTTAAAAAATTACATTTTAATAAGATATTTAAATATATACCTAATACATACATATATATACATATAAATATATACCTAAAGAAAAGTGAATGCATTGCAAATGTACACATTGGTGAACTCTCACATGAAAATGCCTACTAACCAACAGTTATGCAAAAGGAATCCCAAAATATTACCAGTAATCTCATACTCTTTTAGCCTAAAGTCTCGATTTCTAAAATCACAGGGTAGATTGGTATTTGGTATAAACAGAACCACATGATATATTTTATTTTCTTGATTGATTAAACCAATACTGTAGTGGTGAGATTGAGCATATCATTGAGTTTAGCTGTGTATACTGTTCATCTTCTCTGATGTCCCATTAAGTGAATAATAGACATTATTATGCAACATAATGTTCACTATGTCAATTGTATTATTGGTGGGTGCTTGTGATAGTTTGACATTGGGCTATTAGGAAATGTGACTGTGCAGACATTGTCAATGTCTTTTGGAAAACATGCCAAATGTATTTTAAGCTTGTCACTTTGATGTAAGAAAAATAATTGCTATGCAATATAGATATAGCTGGGTAAAAAAAATCTACGTGGAATCCTCATCTTTTAAAAATAATTTTTATTGGGAACTTTAGCAGTTCGAAAATGCTGAAAATTAGTCCTATTTCCATCAGATTTTCCTCATTTATCCCCTCTCCTCTAGTCACTAATGCACTAGTTGGTGTGTGGATAGGACAATGCCTTAAAGTACACCTTCCCACCCTGTGGTTCTTATATTCTTTCTGCCCATTTCCATGGTGTTCTCTAACCTTGGAGTGTAAGTTAGAAGTCTCCTTTAGTATTGAACTCTCTGCAGCCTCTGATTTTTTTTTTTTGATGAATTTTGAGTCCAATGACTACTTCTGTCTCCATGGAGAAGGCTCTCTGGTTAGCAGTAAGAACAGCTCTCATGTTTAATCCATTTTTCCCTATAAAGGTCCCTGGTCGCTGGGAGGTGTGATAGAGATAACTAGATCAGTGCTAGTTATTTGTCTCTTGTGCCATTTTGTTGGGTCTTGGGTCTCCCCAGTATTCACCACCATCTATTAAAAGCAGGTTCACTAACCAAGAATGATGTCAGCATGGATCAAAGGGGATCACCATAAATTTATCAGGCTTTTTGAATGGAATAATTTCTCCATTTAGCCAAAGCACAATGGACAGAAGCTTCCCTCTAGGGTCTATGAATTTTTAAGCCACAGGCTTCTGACTTGTTTCTTAGTACTGGGCACAAATACCCTCCCAGTGAGCAGGCCTCCTAACCAGTCAGGGAGTGAAATCCTCAACTCTGTTTGGGGGTTTGGAGTGAAATATAAAATGGTGTATTCTTATTTCTTCTGTCTCTGACCCTCCCGCTGTCTTCAACTCTGTACCAGCCTTAGCACCTAGTCAAGTTCAAGAGGCCATGTTTGGAGAGAGAATCATAGCTCATGGAAGGATCCCAGAAGTGCCCACACAATATTAATAGACCTCCTAAAAAGAACAGCAAAATATGCTTTTAAAACCATACAAGGATTTTTATAGGACAATTTTTCAGTGTGAGGATTTCCTGCTTTCAGTGTAGAAATCAATATTTTTAACAGATTCTGACAGTCTGAAACATATCAAGCGGTGATTGTTAAGAGACTATATACAGCCTGCTATCATCACACCATTGGGTGGGAAAGAAATGGAAGATAAATTCAGCTATCAGAAGGCATATGTATATGTAAGTCTGGAAGTCTTTGCGGAAGGGAGATACATGGACATTTGAGGAGCCTTTCTATCAATGATCACCCACTCTTTCTTTTAAACCATATCCCAGATTTCTTACCTTTATGTTTAGAGTGGAACTCACCCAGCCCTTTGATTTTAGGGACTGGGGGATAATTGGCTTAAACAAATCATGAAACACTACCTCTTTGGCCATAGTGAAGGTACAGGTAATGAGTTTACTTCACTGCTAACCTTGAATTCCTTCTCTTGGCCATAGACACTGGCTGGGGATTTTAGCAAATATGACCTAAGATGGATTAATTGTTGTGAAAATCTGTCTTATTTTGCAAAGACTGAGGCACTAATTCCCTATCCTCTTCTGTTTCTATGCTGCTTGGTTTGAGGCAGGAGAGGTGGACACAGCAAGAAATGTGGATCCAGCCTAAATTCCAGAGAAGAGCAGTAGCTTCTGGTCATATATTTTTTGTGATAAATGAACCTTCATCTGAAACAGATTTCTACATATTTCTTATATAAGTTAACATTCTCTTATTTAAAATTCCAATATGAGTTGGGCTTCCTGTTGCTTACAACCAAAACTCTGAAAATTTAAATAAGTGATATTAGGACTGTATGTTGGAATGACATCAGGCACCCAATAGGAAGAAATGGCATTGCATTCTTCACAGGATAACCCATGATAGAAAAGAAGACTATAAGGGAAATCTGTAGTGAAGGCAAACATCCAGGCTGTAGATACTCGCTAGAAAAGAACATGAGACATGGGTTAAGATAAACTAGAAGCTCACAAACTTTTTTGTTAAGGGAGAGATATTTAATAAAGCAAGCATATAGAGAGCTGCACAACTTGGGCCTCAACTTGTCTTGAGCTCTTTCTTGATAAAGTGCTTAGCAACCCAGAAGCCTCACCTGCATGGAGCCGCATGTGTGCACACATGCACGTGCACGCGTGTGTGTGCGCGCACACACACACACACTCACACACCTCTAAACAAAGCAACCTGATCATTTCTAACAAAGAAACACCTAGCAAACCCATTTTATGGTTAGCTCTTATTTGAACATATACTGAAA
Organism: Zapus hudsonius; assembly: GCA_004024765.1. NCBI lineage: Eukaryota > Metazoa > Chordata > Mammalia > Rodentia > Dipodidae > Zapus > Zapus hudsonius. The sequence goes on along the minus strand of PVHP010002900.1, from coordinate 49,618 downwards.
CATTTCCTGAAACCAGAGGCAGGTGGTCAATCCAGCCTGGACTGGTTTCAGGAAATGTTTCAGTCACTGTTTATCAACCTGTGACTTCTGGATGAACTTTTCAAGGAAAACCCCCATTGACCATCTTATGCCTATGCAAGACTAGATGTGCATAAGATTAAAACCAAACCTTTCAAGGGAAAGGACATGCTTGTGCACACAAGTTAAGAACTCAAATCTGCCAATCAAATATAAAAACAACCACTCACACCTCACCTCTGGCAAAGAACTCCTTCTCTTCTAGAATCCAGAAAAAGGAAGCTTCAACCAAAGGCTCGTGAGTATCCTACCTCAAGCAGCCCAATGCCTCCTTACAGCACAACTCACCTATGCTCTCACTCTTCTCTAATAAAATTCCTTGCTGCATTGCTACCTGTGTGTGCTTTTTCAATTCTCTGAATAAGATGCCAAGAACCTTGTAACCCTCAGTCCAGACAAGGCCACCATAACAGTAAAAATGTTCAGTCTAACAGTCCTGATGGTATCGGTCACAAATATTCGGCTCTGCTATGGTAAAAGAATTTCAGCCATAGTTGGTAGGTACATAAACAGATGACTAGGGCCATGTCTCAATAAAGCTGTGCTGATGGTCATGGGAATTAGAATTCCTTACAGTGCCCACATACTAAAAAGTGTTGTGCTCATTTGACTATTTTTAAAATTATTCCAAGGCATAAAAATCTTCCACTTAAGGAGTTATTGATCTTTTTTAAACTTTTTATTGATAGCTTCCGTAATCATAGATCATAAGCCATTATGATTCCTTCCCCACCCTCCCCCATATTTCTTCCCCCTCTCAATCAGTCTCTGATTTATTTTGGTGTTTTATTTTTTCCTCCCATAATGTGTAGGCATTATCAGGCACTACAAAGTCATGAATATTAAGGCCATTTTGTGTCTGGAAGTTTGCATTGTAAGCAATCCTACCCTTCCTTTGGCTCTTACAATCTTTCCACCACCTCTTCCACAATAGACCCTGAGCCTTGGGAAGTGTGATGGAGATGTCCCAGTGATGAACACTCCACTGTCACTTCTTCTCAGCACTATGGTGTCTTTTGCGTTATCCAGTGGTCATTGATCTTTTGACCACTGCAAAGGTGTGTATATGATTTCTAGGTTCACATTCTTTCTCCACCGCATACTCACCACATAACACTAAACAAACCACTTAATCTCATGTAGCCTTTTATTTCAGAAAGATTATTATAATTAATGCCCCACTCACAATCTTGTTCCAGGAATTAATAACTTAATCCATATAAGACATTGAGCAAAGTGCCTGATATGTAGTACCTAGAAAAGACTAGCTATCTTTCTTTTTTCTTAATTATGGAGGACTTTTGATACCAAAGGAAAAATATCATAATAAGAGAAAGCCATCAATTTCCCAAGTAGAAAATTGACAGAGCTGTTCCTTGAGAAGTTTACAAAAGCATGCATTGTGGGGAAAGACTGGAAGATGATACTTTTTTTCCCAGTTTTTCAAGGTAGGGTCTCACTCTAGCCCAGACTGACCTGGAATTCACTATGTAGTCTCAGGGTAGCCTCAAACTCATGGTGATCCTCCTACATCTACCTCCTAAGTGTTGTAATTAAAGGCATGAACCATCTCACCTGGCAAGGATACTTTCTTACCTTGACTTTATGTATGCCATCCACTTGCTTAGAAAATGGGAATTTGTATTAGTATTTTTGTGTTTGTCATAGTGTGTCAATCAGTGCTTAGAAGAATGGAGGAGGAGAGGGCAAAGAGGGAGAGAAGGTGGAGGATACTCATTGTGTCAGGAGGAAGCAAGTTTTCAATCTTCTATGAAGCATTTGCTTAGAAACAAATTCTCATAGAGACATTCACTGTGCTAATAAAACTTTTAAAGCCCATGGTCGCTTCTGGTTTGAAATGCATTCGTAGGATTTGGATAATTTATTCATTGACTAATTAGCTCAGTCAAATCTTATAGACTATGTGTTTTTCTATGAGCCCAGATGGTACACCATCACACAGATAATGGGGAATAAGACTCTGTACTGTAGTTGTCAGACACCCCACTGAGTAACTGATTACCAAAAAAAAAGGTTGAGTAAAAATAAACATTTAAGGTCTCTTAAGGTTCTCTGAATCTGTCTACCATTCCCCACTCTAACACACATACTAAAGATCTTATTTAAGATGAACAGCAAACCTCAGCCTTCATAAATATCGCAAGGGTACTAAAGAGATGACTTACTGAAGGTTTGCAGCTCATTGGAGAATAAGGCATCAAGCTGGTTCCATTTCTCTGGTCCATGCCACAGAGAAACCAATTAGAGATTTGTTGGAATGATGCAAATAAAACCAGAGTAATTTAGTTGAATAAATCTGTTAAGGTAAGAAATTTGGATCCACATTAGTGGAGCTAAACATGGGAAATAGAAACGATTGTTTCTTTTTCTTTTTGTTCGGTTTCTGATTTAGCCAACCACTAAGCAATATACCTGTGTTGTGCAGCAGGTATGACTGACACTAAAGATTTTAAAATTATCATCAATGAAACCTTATATCCGGCCTATGTAGAATGATTTAGTATCCAATGTTTAAAGATGAGAAAGAAAGGAGACTTAAAGAGATCCTATATGTCATTCAAGTTCATAGATCAGGTAAGGTATCCACTTCACACTCCTGGTAGGCTCTCTGCCATCCCCTCACTGAATCACAGTGGAGAAAGGAGCTGTCTTTGCTCAGTGTCAGGACGAGCCCTCTGTGGGTGTGAGCACAGTCAGAATCAATATGTTCCGCCTGGTCCTTATACCTTTCCAGCTCCATCTCTCCTGTGTCGCTTCACTTATTTCCTTGCAATCATTTTCAAAGTATTCTTTCAGGATATTTCTCTCCCAGTGCTGAACATTCCACTGTCATTTCTTCTCAGAACTATGGTGTCTTTTGCTTTATCCAGTGGTCATTGATCTTTTGACCACTGCAAAGATGTGTATATGATTCCTAGGTTCACATTCTTCCTCCACCGCATACTCACCACTTAACACTGAACAAACCACTTAATCTCATGTAGTCTGTGAGTTCAGAAAGATTTGAGCCTCAGTTTATATATCTGTTAATTTAATAATAAATGGGCTAATAGTACCAATCTCATTAAATCATTACAATAAAATGATTATAATAATTAAATGAGACACATAATTAGAGTATTAACACTGTAATAGCTACTCTAGTGAAGATATTTGTCCATATCTGTCTTTCCATGCAGGTGTACCCATCCTTCCAGATGCTTCTTTCCCCATCTGCCTATCTGTCATCACAAAGGAGTGATGAGGGAATGGAGGCACCAACTAGAAACCTATGCTGGTGACTTACCTCTTCTACTGATCTCGTAGTCCTGTCTGTCCCTCACCTGTTAGTGAAGGACTCTTCTAGATGACATCCAGGGCATCCAGTGTTCTCAGAGACCTGAAGCCTCATTGTTATCATGTACCACTACCCTGTGTGACAAGGACATTTGATTTCCCAGATCAATAGCCAAAGGAAGAAATTCCAGGAAGTGCTGACTTAATGATCCAACTGGTTTGGCCAGCCACACATTTTATTTTATAATAAGGCATAACTAGTCTGTTTAGTGGCCGATGAATTTCACGAGATGATTTTATTGTGGTTTCATTAACAAGAGCTTCAAGCAATTGGGGCAATGCTGTCTTGGCATGAAAGACTGCGTTGATTTAAGCTTGGAAGTTCAGTATGGCACTCTAGAAAGACAGAGAAAGAAGAGATGAAGGAGTGCACAGCTCTGTTGCATTGAAGTAATGCTTGCCAAGTGAATGATTGACATGAAGACCCTTTGTGTATACATTTTTTTTATTAGTGAGAAGAGATAGAGAATGAATATGGGTAAATTGGGTTTCTTTTTGTTGCAAATGAACTCCAGATGCATGTGCCACTTTGTGCCTCTGGCTTTACGTGGGTACTGAAGAATTGAACCAGGACTGGCAGGCTCTGCAAGCAAGTGCTTTTAACTCCAGCCCAAAGACTCTCTTTTTAGTGGCATTTAAAAGTTTTATAGAAAGGTTCCAAATCAGAAGGGAGAGTCTTCTTTTACAAGCCTGTTGAGTTCATCCACTGTGCCCTACTCTAGAGAGATCACCTCTGACAAACCAAGCTGCAGATCAACTCCTGCAGGATCCCTGGGATCGTCTCAAGTAACCCCTCTTAATGCCTCTCAGGTACAAAGGTAATGATGCTGACAACTTGCAAATGCCAAAGAGAAGATGAAAAGTGCTTTTGTTTGTAAAATGGTAAAGGTTGTAGTACGACATTTTGAAAGAAAAAGGAGCCACATTCATTTAACTTTGATTGTAGTATATTGTTAGAATCATATTTTATTAGGGGTTTCTAATTGCTTCGGATTTTGTTTGGTGGTACGGGGAAATGAACCCAGGGCCTCATGCATAATAAACAAGTGCTCTGCCACTGAGCTACTGTCGTAGTCAGCCATGCTGCTGGGATGAATCTCCAAACCAGGCACAATTTGGGGGAGGAAAGTATTTATTGAAACTAATAGATCCAGGGGAAGTTAAGGAAAAAAGGCTGGCCCCCTTTCACAGATCCAAGCAGAGATGGACAGAAGCCCACCACCAGCACCTCAAGCAAGCAAGCACACTCCAAAATCGCAAACAAGAGGAACTCCAGGCTTGAACTCAGATTGCTTTTTGCATATGTATAACTAGTATTCCAGACCCACCCCAGAAACACTTTAGGACTGAACCCTAGGATCTTGCCAAGGTGACACACCTCCTCCAGCCAGAACTGGCAGGAGACAATTTACAATTATAATAAACTTTTGAATCTATTGGGGGCCATTATTCAAACTACCACAGCTATACACCCAAATGTCTTTATTATATATTTTGAGAGGCTTCACAAAGTTGTCCAGGCTGGCCTTAAGCTTTCAAGCAAGTGCTTTTAACCAAGCCCAAGCCTTGAACTTTCAATCCTTCTGACCCCAACTCTTGAATAGCTGGAATTACAGGCTTGTGCCACTAGGTCTGGCTAGAAACTTGTACTTTATTAATATTTAATCTCCTACTGTGCCTACTTTATAACATACTTTATCATGGGTTTGAGCAGGAAAACACTGAATCATGTATAATTGGGGTTTGATAGTAACCCTACATCTGCTTTCGACATCTACTACGTGTATTGGAATGTATGTTCTATACATTTAAACACTGCACTTAAATGTCTGTGTGATTATTTAATGAATGCCTTTCCTATACACTGTAAAAGAGCTCCTGTCTAACAGTCTTTCTAACACAGAGCTAGGTTAAGTAGTTTTGACATCAATTCTCTCCCTCTCTTCTCCTTCTCTTTTTTTCTCCCTCCATCCCTGCCACAAATACATCCTGAGTATTTACATCCTGAGTATTTACCATATTCCAGTTACTCCACTTGGTGATATTAACATTGTTTTCCAAATTCTGCTTGAATGGCTCCAATAACAAGGACCTCATTAGTTTCTCAAATCCTCATTTGAAATTTTAACTGATGTTAATTCTTCAAAGCAAACTGTAATTTATCTCTATATCATTTCTACCTATTTGTAGATGTGATTTAGTTTTTGTGCACAAAATGGGGGCGAATGAAAGAATTGGCATTGTTTAGCAAATTCCTCTGAATTGAAATATCTCCTGTTTGGAGGAGGAAGGCTGTGGGATCAGGAGATCATGTCTGGGAAGAACTGAACCTTAAATGTCACATGCCCAATCTCCAAGTTTATGGGAGTGTTAAACAGCTGTTGATGGATAGACTTTGACCAGTGTTGTGTGGCAATGGAACATTGCTTCCCAGGTGGAAAAGGAAGCTCAGGATACTCAGAAAGTCAGAGTCTGCAAGACCCCATTCTAAATACATATAAAAGGAAAACAAGTGCTTGGGGAAGACACTCTCCAACCAGCCTGTAAGCTGTGCAGAATGCCTGGGACATGCAGCTTCTGTGGGTTGTCACCTGAACTGGGGTGGGCTTTTTAGTGTTGCATCTTTGAGTTATCCATGTTCCTGAGGAAGCCCTCACTCTGATCTTTAAGTAACTCCAATAAACTCATTGGTTCACAAAAACTGTCTTGGGACAATTGTACTTTGGTCTGTTATCTGAACCCTATCTGGAATGAATAGATGTGTGTTCATGTCTCCCCATGAAAAAGTTTTCCTGGGACAACGGGTATCTACACAGTCTCTTAGTGTATGTGTAATAACCCAGACTATTATCAATATGGAGGTGTTTGCACTCACTTTGCATGGATCATATCTTGGATCTTCAATGACATGTCCATGAACACATAAAAGCAGGCTGCTTTTTTTTTTAAGAATCAGCCTGCTTCAAAGATATGTTAAGTATCAGTTTATAAATATGAGAAAAGGTAATGTGAAAGAAAGCCAGGGATGAATCTAGTACAAGCTTAGCTTCATCACATCTCTTGTTTTCTTGACAAATTATCTCTTGCAATAGACCCTTAATGATAAAGTTCAACTCCTCATAGCATATGGCTTTATCCTGGCACATAGCACAGGAGGTCTTCAGATATATTTGCTAAACAAATGAAATGAGAAGAAAGGAATAACCACCGAGAGCAGTGCAGTGATCAGCCTGGAGAAAGCCAAGGGAGGGAACACAACCTTCTTCAGCAGTGGCCGGTCAGCTGTCCTGCAGAGTGGAGCAGGCTGCCCTCTAGAGGGCACAATGAGGCTGACAGGGCTGAAGGTTCAAGACACATTTCAACCCAAAGGAAGGACATTCTCACCTTTGACAATTGTTCAGGAGTGAAATGGGCTGTTTTGAATCATAACTGGAAGTGGAGATCTTGTCAATAAGAGTCTGTGATTAAATTTCCAGGAATCTGAAAACCCCTAAGATTGAGTAAAAACAGATCTGGGGTGATGGCTTAGAGGGTAAAGTGCTTGCTGAGCTGTTGTTTTCTCCTCCGGGGGCGTTGGCCACCGTGAAGGGAAAACAGAGAAGCAGTGGGAGCCAAGTGAGCTGTCCGCTGTTTCAGGGCTGGGGTCCACAGAGCTGGGGGGATGGCACAGGGGGGTCCAGCGGGACACAGAGGCAAGCAGATGTGTATTGTATATCCACATGGTTCTTTATTCAATTGTGGGACTTAAATTTTATAGGAAAAAGGGGGTCAGGGGGATGGGGAATGGGGAAGAGAAAAGGAGATTGGTTGATGGGGGTGGGGAGTTGGCAGCCTGCACTGGGATAGGTGGGTGGGAAAGGTGGGTGGGAAAGGTGGGTGGGGACAACCTGAGAGCACCTCATTTGGGGGCCATGAGTGGCGGGAAATACGTGATGCTAGCCGGTCAGTGGGGATGGGTACAAGGAAGTTTTTCTGATACCCAATGCCAGTCATGCTGAGATGGAAATGCTGGTTTCTGTGGCTAGCCCATGGGGGTTGGGAGTCAGGGTTGATGGAGCCGGGAAACGCCTACCATCGGGGTTTCACCTCACTCATACATCCTTAACCCTTTGTTCTCCGTGCCCTCAGTAGCAAGGCCAACAGGCAGTGCCCAACACTGAGCAAGCATGAGAACCTGAGTTTGTATCCCCAGCACCCATGTAAGTCGGGGTGGCATGTGTGCCTGTAATCCTAGCCCTGGGGAGGTAAATGGAGGTTCCAAGGACCTTGATGCCCAGCTAGTCCAGGGGAATCGGTGAGCTAGCTCTTGGTTCTATTGGGTATTCAGTAGACTTTGTCTTTCAATTGTCTAAAGACAATTTAGCAGAAATTATCTGTCATGGTTTGATCCAGGTGTCCCCCACCAACAAATGAATGTGTTCTGATTGATCGATCCTCAGCTGATGGCAGTTTGGCTTTTACAACCTCACTGGAGCTGGGTTCTTTAAGGTGGGTTTATGGGGGTTATAAGCCAGCTTCCCCTTGCCAATGTTTGGACACATCACAAACATAGATAAAATAAATAAATGGAGATCTCCTGAATACATGTCTCCTATCTAAAGGAAATTTTGTATCTTTTCACCAACACCTCATCTCCCCTTCTCCACACCCTGCTTACCACCATGTGACAGTTTGCTTTGGCCTGTGTGAATGTGATTCCATGCTGACACTGCTGGCTGTCACAGTTGAAGAAGGGCCATAATGGTGACGTTAATTTCTTTTTTTTTTTTTATTGTCCATAATGAGTTACATTGTTTAGTGGGCCAGGTGGCGTCAATTTCAAGGATGACAGGGAGTGTTGTGAGATGATGATGACTACGTCCCAACTTTGACTTTGATTAACTACTTGTGTCTGTGGACAAGTTATTTCACTTCTTAGTCTAACTGTGGCCTCAGTTATCTTTCCTGCGAAGTGGGGATAATTGCATCTATTTCATAGGTATAAATATATGCCTAAGTGACACAGCACCTAGATATGGAAAGTGCCTAATATAGTGCCTGGGACTGCTGGAGATTGTAAACGTTTAGCTTGATTTCCTTTCTCTCTTCCATCTTAAACTCTCAAATCACATAATACACTATGGGAAACAGCTACTGTCTCGTGGGAAATACCAATGCCTCAGAACCAGTCCTCTGAAATGGCCCAGTAATGCCTCATAGGTTCATCAGTACTTCAGTAAAACATACAGGAGACTCAAGTGAAGGAAGAAACAGAGTGTCTAATATAACCCAGCAGCAGCCAGCCTGGAGCCTCGTCCACCTTTGTTTACTCATCTAGAATCTGTTTATCTTTTGACTCTCAAATTCAGAAGGCACTGTCTGATGAGAAATCCAGTCAGAAGCAATTCTCCTAGCTCTTGTTTCCTGGGGTAGATCCTAGTGTATTTCTGGCTGACAGCTGGCACCTGTTGCTTGAATTGAGCTATTCTGACACTTATGGGAAGAGATAGTTGGCGAGGCTGCCAAAAATGCCGCTTTTGATTGATAAAGTGATCTAAGTATCACAGACACTGAGAATGTCATTAGCAATCACTGCTTCGTCTGTAGAAAGTATCCTACCATCCAGGACAGTATAGCCCTCAAGTGTCTGCATATGCGGGACTGTGTGTGTGTGTGTGTGTGTGTGTGTGTGTGTGTGTGTGTATGTGTGATGTATTCTGGGCGATTTCAGGTAGTTCCCACCAGAACACTAGACCTGGAGTCAGAGGGTCAAAGTTGAGTTCCAATCCTGACCTGACAACTAAGAAGCTCCAAACCCAGTGCAACTCATCAGGCTTGTCAACTTCCATCACCTCTTTCTGTAAGCAGTGAAGTGCTGCTTCTCCAGGGAATCCATACCAAAGTAAGTTTCAATATCACTATAAGACAGTCCCCCCCAAAAAATCTCTGGGTGGTCTCAGTATCACATTGTAATGAGACACGTGTTTATTAATTACCAATGAAATGTCTGTCTTTCCCACTAAACTGTAAACTCTGTGAGTGCAGAAACTCCATTGTTCTCATCAGAACGAACTCCCTTGCTCTACAAATGTATCTTCCCACCTGCTCATCTCAGCATGGCATCCACTCAAAGTGACTCCCGTGTAGAGCTCTCGACTTCGTGGAAGATCTTTCTCTGAAAACTTCACCCTCTCCTGTTGTTCACTCATCTCCTTTACAAACCCAGAGTTTCTTCTATCAATTATCCTATCTGTCTATTTCATTGTAAAACATCTGAAAATTCTGGTTTCTCTAGTTTCTTTATTTTCAAAATGATTGTTTTAGGAAACGTGAGCCACGCAGAGTTCCAGCATTCAAACAATGGTTCCTGGCTTATGACTACGGTCAAGCTGTTCAAACACACTGGTCTTCACTCTCACTCAAGATCAGCTGGTTTATTCATGACTCCCTTGCCTGCCTAGGATATTCTGCTCTTGACTATTTATTTATTTATTTAGGATTATTTGAGGTAGGTTCTCACTCTAGCCCAGGCTGGCCTTGAACTCACAGTGATCCTCCTATCTTTCCCTCTCAATGCTGGGATTAAACACATGTGCCACCACACCGACACTAAATCCTCTCCCTCTCTTCTCTTCCCTCTTCCTCCCTTTTGTACTGGGAATTGAACCTAGGACCTCACGCATCCTAGGTAAGCACTTTACTGCTAAACTGTATCTGCAGGTCTCTTCTTACTTTTAATTTTGAGACAAGATCTCACTAAATTCCCTACGTTGGCACTGAGCTAACTGTATAGTCCAGGCAGGCCTTGAATACGTGGTCTTCCTGCTTCTGCCTTGTGATGGTTAGGTTTTATTGTCAACTTCATGTTTTTAATTATCTTGGGTGGATCTCTGAGGATGTTCACAGGAAGGCAGCCTCTCAGTAGGGGGCAGGATGTAAAGAAGTTCAAAGAAGCTAGAACTAAACATCCTTTCCTGTGTGGGCAGTGCAGGAAGGAAATTCCAGAGACTCAGGAAGCCATTAAGTCTGGGAAAGGGTTGCAAGAACCCACCCTAAGGCTATATAAAGGGGAAGAAATTCTCTCCTTGCCTCCCTGCTTGTTGGCTGCTGGTGCTTGTTCGTGACTTGCACTCGCATCCTGCTCTCCTACCCTTCCTGGACATTGGAACCCAGTTTCCTCGGCCTCACATCCTGGATTTAAAGCTTCACATCCTGGATTTAAAGGGCAGCAGCTCCCAAGGGAGCCATCAGGCCTTCTGGGCTGGATTGGGACTGCTGAGGCCTCCAGCCAAGTGGACTGTACGGCTACTGGTTTCTTCACCTGTGGGCCTGCAGACTGCTATTGTTGGACTGTTGTAAGCTACCCCAATAAATTCCCTTTTACTACAATCCATTCTGCCAACTCTGTTTCCTTTAGAGAACCCTGACTAATACAGCATAGATTTTGTTAAATCCTCTCCCACATGTTCTCCCCACACTGGTGGCTGGATGTGGTGGTTGAGCTGTTTCCTCTATCTCTTTCCCAAATCCTCTGAACTGACTCTAATCTAGAATAAACCTGTGTGATAAGAAAATGCTCTCTGTGAAATTGTCCAATTCTTTGGCATTTTGAGACACGAACTCTGAGGGAAGTACAGCGGTGAAGCCCCAGGTGTTACCTGCTGTGCCCTGTCCCCACTACAGAAGCTGACATCAACCAACTACTAGAAGCCTTATGGTAGACACAAAGGGGAAACAAATAACCCACAACTCCATCTACAACGTTGGGAGAAAGGCTATGACACCCTGGATCACAGAGGGAGAAGTTTTCTAAATACAAGAATGAAGCTGGGGTGCCGAGCAGTGCCAATCCTGCCATAGTTTCCTGACAGCAATCAATAAATATTAACCAGAAAACAATCCAGTTGGTATGAGTTCCTGCCTTTTAAGAAAAGTGCTAGTCAATTTACTGAAAAGGGAAAACTAGTCAGAAGTTCCTGCTTCATTCTTGAAAGCTCTACCAAGTTGGAAACACAACTGTACAAGTTTCCCATGAGTTATTTAGTGTGTCAGGTATCTGGATATTAAATGTGCTTGAGTATTGATTTGAAGGAATTCTTATTCTGCATGGCTCAGTAAAAAAAGATCATTAAAGAGTCTTCTGGTCGACATAGCTCTGGGGATGTGAGCTTAATGCCAAATAAGCAGGTCCGTTTTCAGGGCTTGCTGCTCACAAAAGGACAAAAGGAAAAGAAATCCTCAACTGTTTTCCAAAGAGTGCAGGTGTCGAGAACTCTTCCTGGAGGCAGGTGTAGACTGGGATATGCCCCCAGCAGTGCCCTGTGGTATGGGCCGGACCCTCCCAATCCCATCTGAGGTTTTGGTGGGACTGTCAATGAATGCTTCCATCTATCTCTGATGAAGCCTGATCAATCAAAATCAATTTTTTTTGGAATTGAAACCTGGATAGGTGATATAGAGGATCAGAACACAGGAGGAGATGATGCTATAAATTACAGCTTTTATTTATTTGTTTATTTAGTTATGATTTAGTTAATGGTTTTAAATTTTTTTGCATGTTTATATATGTGCGATGTGCACATGTTTGTACGAGTGTTGGATGTGTGTGGATATACGTGTGTGTGTGTGTGTGTGTGTGTGTGTGTGTGTGTGTTACAGGTTTAATATCAGGGGTTATTCACTTTCCAGCTTATTTTTTGAGACAAGGTCTCACACGGAACCTAGAGCTCTCCAAGTTGGTTCTCTGACAAGTCCTAGGGATCCTTCTGTGTCCACCTCCTCAATTCTTAGATTACAGGAATGTGCTGCAATGCCTCACTTTTATTGTGGGTGCCAGGAATCCAAACTCAGATCTTCATACTTTTGTGATAAGCACGTCATTGACTGAGCCATCTCCCCAGACACAATAATAACTGTGTAATGCTCCTGGCACTAAGATCATGGTTTTATTCCAATCCTCTTTGTACTGAATTTGATTCTTAGTTCTTTCTCAATTTTGTGAACTTCTCCCACAGCTGGGCTCTGGTCCTGTGGCTTGTAGTCAATGAGTTAAAGCTGAATTAAAACTGATACTATCAAGAGCTTTGACAGAATCCTGTCTTGTTTTAGGTACCTTGTATGTCTCTTTGATCAACAGCTCAGTGTGGAAAGGAACCCATGACTGGGAGTGGGAGTTGCAGGTCTGATCTATTTTTCATAGGGTTAGGCTTCCTCCCCTTCTATTCATGGCCCCTCTTACCAGGTCAAAGGTAAGATCCTATTGCTGAAGAAACCACAGAAAGTTATCAAGCACCACTGAGAGACCCCACAGGATCCAGAATGATAATCAGCCCCCAGAGGGTAGCAAGTACAGTGCTGGAAGGCACTGCATAAGCTGTCAGGGGGAAATTGGTTAAAGATATTCGGAGAAAGCAGATACCACTGATACATAAAATGCAGACTGTTACCATAAGAAGGCTGAGCACACTCCCCTTGAAAGAGAACAGCGAGCCAAGAAGATATCACTTATGCAATAGAGGCACAAATATGGCGGGGGGGAGTAATCAACAACTTTCAAACTCCACTCAGTGACAAGGAATCCTTAACTAGAAGTGAGACCTAGCCCAAAACCCTATGGGAACCAAAAACCTGGGCTCCAAGGAGAAATTCCCATTACCAGACAACTACAGAGAGGCTAATCCCAATAGAATTTTGTCAGATTAGAAATGTGTATCTCATTTAACCTATACTGATCTCACTCTCTGATAGAGACTCTGTTTATATTTTTCAGAAAGCAGTGAGAGAGCCGTGGTCTTGCCAACCCCACCAAAGAGCCAAAGGTGGATGGCTGACACCCAGGCAAGAGATGAGTCTCCCCAGGCCTATCTTGTGGACTCTAAATGATACCCTTGAGAGAGTGATGGGATAAGTGAGAGACCTATAACCACAGCCAATATGTCAACCCAGGATAAGTCAACGGGACAGACACGAATTTCCAAAACATCCCAAAGCAGAAGTACAGAGTATCTTAAAATCTCAACAATAAAGCAGACTTAAAACTCATGCACCATGACTCAGGGAACTGAGTGGGAGAGGGTGTGGAAAGAATGTAAGATCCATGGTGGGGAAGAATATCCAGAGACATGGCCCCCCTCAGCAACAACACACAAAGTGGCGTGGGGGGACCTGGCTGACTACTGTGCTACCCATAACCCCCCCCAACCCACAGGTTGATCCAACATCCCCACTGAGGAGGATACCCAGTGTGTTGGGGACAGGGAAGAGGGAGATGGGATACCAACACAATATATTTGCCCATACAATGTATCTAATTTTGAATTATATATATATAATAAAAAATTATAACCTTCCCAGACATACTCATGGGATAATATATGTGTTGCCTCAGGGTATTAAAATAAAGCAAAAGTTACAAACTATATATAAAAAAACCTGATACTTTCATCTCTGGAGATATTGAGGGTGACTGATGGAATAGTTTTAATGACCAAAGTTTAACTATACCACAAGCCTCACAAAAAGTGGTTCATGGGCATCTTATCATTTAATCCCAACACAATTTTCAAAGTAGGCACTCATTTCATGTCTATTTCATGTCCATTTTGTAGTTGAGGGAATTGCTCCTAAGACCCACTAAATCACCTTCAGAGGATCCATGCTTAGAAGTGTTGAAGCCTCCAGCTCCTTTTAAAACCCAAACCCACATAGTTGGCCACTGTGCATTCACACATCTAATAACTAATGACAGAATGTTTACACTATGTCAAGCCTTGCACTAGGAGACGGAGGGATGACAGGAAAGATAAGTAAGATCTCTACATGTGTGAAGCGAAATTCCAGTGATGGAGAAAAATCATAAAAAGAACAAACAGGAGCTGGGGAGACGGATCAGTGATTAAGGCACTTGCTTGAAAAGCCTGATAGCCTGAGTTTGATTCCCCAGTACACACCTAAAGCCAGATGCACAAAGAGTTGTACATGTCTGGAGTTTGTTAGCAGTGGTAAGAGGCCTTGACTCACGCATTCTCCCTCCCTCCCTAACTCCCTCCCCCACCTTCTCTCTCTCTCTCTCTCCATATATATATATATATATATATATATATATATATATATATATATATATGTGTGTGTGTGTGTGTGTGTGTGTGTGTGTGTGTGTGTGTGTGTGTGTATTTTAAAGAACAAGCAGTAAGGTACACTAGCATACATCTGTCATCCCAACACTTAGGAAACTGAAACAAGAGGATCTTTGGTTTGAGGTTAGCTTGGACTACAGGTAAGACCCTTTCACAAAAGAGAGGGAAAGAACAAAGATTCATTATAGTTTCGGATAGTAGGTACAAAGCAAGAAACTGACAAAAGTTAGAGGAATAGATTGGTATATGGGTTAGATTCACATCTGATTGCAATCTGGGGCCATGAAAACCCCAGAGAGTGACAGAACTGTCCCTGCTATCAGCCCTGGGGCAGGAGCGAGGCAGGTGTGTCTGCAGACAGAAAGAGAAGTAAGGGGTAGCAAGGTAGGGACTAAGTCACTGACAGGCAGAGAGGCCAGGTGACACGGTAACTCAGGAGGTGGTCTCCAACTTGTGGTCTTGTCACTGAGGCATCTTTTCTTAAGGGAACTTAAGTTACCCTTTGGGTGTCATTCACTTATTTGTAAAAGAGAACGTATGGGAGGTGGGAGAAGACATGAAAGAGCTTGACAAGCCCTGCCATTCTGTACTGAGGTAAAGAATGTAGTGGAAGGCAAAGCCAAGATGAGACTTGAACAGAGAGAGCTGCCTTGAACCTGAGTCCTGAGAAAATTCACAAATGAAAATGCCCAAGCCTGTTATCTAGGACTCAGGAGGCCGAGTTCTTACATATGTAGCATATTAACTTATCCTAGACTAAAAATTCTTCTTATGATTATTCCTAGTAAAACGAAGCTTGCTTGGAAGAATATCTGTGAATAGCTACTCAATAAGGAAGGAATCGCCCAGATAATACCCCTGGTCTGGCTTGGTGAGGGAGTGATTTTTTCCATGATATGAATTTAAACCACATCCATAAATTCAGGTATTGAAATCCTGACACTGAAAATGATGGTATTAGAAGGTAAGGCCTTTGGTGGTAATGAGGCCTTGAGGGTGAGCCTTCGTGAATGGGATTGTTATTCCTATAAAAGACGCCCAAGAGAGGGTTCCTTTCCACTCCTGCACCCGTGAGCAACATAAAGAAAGTGCCATCTGTGAACCAGACACCGAGGCTGCAACCCTATGGATTTATTAGCATCCTAAATTTTGAGGAATAAACCTCTATTGCTTATAAAAATACAAGTTTAAAGTATTTTGATATAGTAGGACAAAAAATACAAAGGCAGTTCACCCAAGGATAAAACAGATAGTAGATGGCTAAAAATAAAGTTGAGCTCAGACTTTCTAAGTTTGAACATATAGATGGTCTTTTCGAATGAAAGACTAAATCATGCTAGCAAACATTACTTATCTTAGCTATAAAATGCATTATTAACAGGATGCCAGAGGTACATGTTAAACACAACTGCATCATTTTGTTTAATTTCTTCTAGCCTAAGCAATTAAAAAAATCACCCCCCACTGAAGTTTTCACTGATACACAAACACCTGAATAAATGCCATCAAATGTTGATAACCAAAAGGAATTTCTATTGTTTCTGATGCATGGGTAGCTGAGTTTATTTAGGTGTAAATATATTCACAGATAAACATTTCTGTTATTACACTAAAATAAGGAAAATATCTATTAAGATATTGAAGCAGTTTTGAACATGATAATTATTTGACTTCTATTTCTTTCTCTTTTCATATAAACCCCCATGCCCTTTGGAATATAGAATCATATAATAGTTTGATTCAGTGAAAAACTTAAATTACTTTTAAAAAGTTTTCATGGAGCTAAGAGGAATAAGAAGAGCTTTCCTTTTCTTGGAATTTGGTTATTTTATCTTTCATGTGATTTGTTCCACATACCGTGTGACTATTCTCATGTGTGGACTTGTTCCATCTGCAGATAAAAAAATCCACGTGCAACTATTTTAGATGCCAAGCTGTGCCGATCATCATAAATGGTCAGAATATTTTGACAGTGAGAGAGGAAAGGAAGGAGGGCGAGAAAAAGAAGAGAAAGAGTGGTGACTTCAGAACAAGACTCTGTGAGGCTGAACACAACACTTGACCTTAGAAATACCAATGGTTAGGATGGCTTCAGTCATTCTCACTCAGTGAGATAGCCTCCTCACAGCTCTCCCAGTGAAGGGGGACAAGAGTTCCTTTTAGGCATATCCAACCTTTTCCTATTACAGCCCAACCTTGTCATTTACAACATTTAATCTCAGACCCATGCCAAGAAAATCCCCAAAACAGCTCATACAGTTTTACGTCAATGGTTTTGTGTTGGTCCACATCCATACCTATACTCAGTTGGATGTGACTCCCAGGCTACAGGTTGGGAGTGACTATAACTTTTCACATGTTCTCAATACCTATATGAAGAGAATATGACAATTGCAATATATTTGAATTGGAAAAGAATCATCTATTTCAGTTTCTTTTTTTAAAATATTTTATTTATTCATTTTTCAAGCAGAGAGAGAGAGAGAGAGAAAGAGAGCGCACCAGGGCCACCATCTTGTGGGTCTGGCTTATGTGGGTACTGGGGAATTGAACCGGGGGCCTTAGGCACTGGAGGCAAGTGCCTTAACCGCTGAGCCATCCCTCCAGCCCTATATCAGTTTCTTTTAAATAATGGTATTTGAGAAAATTCTTGATGTTATAAAAATGAAAAATGCATACCTAAAGGGACTCAAAGAGATGTTAACACTCAATATTTCCCTACTCTTACAAGACAAAATCCAGAGAAGGGAATACTCAGAGACAACTTACCTTGGCTATAATACAGTATTACAGAATACATTGTGTGTTTTTCCTCTATGCCTCCCTTCCATTAGTGGAAAATTTATCTGACCTCCACAGAATTCTCAATGGAGTAGGCAAATTCCTTTCAGTTTGGCTGTTGAGATTGTTCAGACCCCACCCACCTACACCCCACTGACACCTGTCACATGGCATGGGAAATACAAGGAGAAAAGGAGGAAAGGAAACGTTTCTTTGATGCAAGAAAGTTTCTAACTTAAGCTACAGGGTTACGGAGCTGGAAAGACACCAAGAGAAGACAGATATGTATTGGACACCCTCATGTTAAGGTGGGAGAACAGACTGGGTGTAAGCAAAATAAACTTAGTACAAAAAAGCAAGTTCTCTAGCGAGAGAGAGAATCTTTGGAAATTTGGCTTAAAGGGAATGCATAAGCTTTAAAGAAAATATAGATTTTTTTTTCCTAAGAAAGAAGGGGAGAAAGGAAGTTCTGAACACAGGATAAAACAAATAAATTTAAGCACACAGGGAACAATTGTAGCTGAATGGGCAGCAGTTTCAGCCCAGAGATTTCATTTCTTTCTGTGCCATCTCCATCTGCCCACACAAGTCCATTTCTACACAAAGCAACCCTCCACAAATTCTTAGGACACAGGCAGGCAGAATGAAGCAAGCCTCTCACACAAATTGCTTCTGACACAGTCCTGACAAAGTTTTTTTTTTTTTCCTCACCCTTGTAAGCCTAACCTCACAGTGCACAGTTCTTACTGCAGCCAGATCTTTCCAATTTTGACCAGAATGGTCCATGAAGCTGTAAGCACTGCAAGGTGACTCTTAGGCCAAGGTCTCAAATCCTTCCACATTCCTCCTGCAAATCAGTTCCAAAAGGCCAAAAGCCACAGAACCAAGGCTCTTACAGCAACAAATGACCCCATTCTCTGGTACCAAAACTGCTGTACAACCTTCTCCTTGCTGTGTAGAACGAACCCAACCAAAAGGCAGCTGGTGGAGGAATGAAGTTATTTTGGTTTACAGACTCAAGGGGAAGCTCCATCAAGGCAAAGGGTGGACATCACCTCCGCCACAGCCTGCAACAGTGGCAGGAAGGTGTACCAAACACTGGCAAGGGGAAGGTGGCTATAACACCCATAAGCCTGCCCCCAACAACACAGCTCCAACAAGGTTCTAATACCCAAACTGTCATCAGCTGGGGAATGATCACTCAGAACACATTCTTTTGTTGGGAACTCCTTTATCATACCATCTCAGGGTTGAACAGAGAGAGCATAGCTATGCTTTCTCTGGAGTCCAGACACACCCTGAAGGCAGTGAGCACCCCAGGATTTACACAGGGAACAAATCCAGGTCTGTGTTTCAGAAAGAGAACACAGGAGAAACATGAGTGTAGACGGAATACAGAAGAGATGAAGGCTATTTCCAGAGTTGAGCTGCTTGAAGAGCTGAGACTTAAGGTGATATTCAAATGAAGCAGAGCAGCTGAAGGAAAAGGAAAGGAAGGAAGGAAGGAAGGTGGAGCAGTCGCCCTGAGGTCATAGGTAATAGAGAAAGAGAAAACACAAGTGTTCTCTTTTCAAAACCACTGAGTTCATGCAATGCATTTACTGGGCTAAGGAATTCCTGCAGGCGCTTTGGAGAGACCTGTTCTTCTAATCATGGGCCCAGCGTCTGTCTACACTGTGAGAGTCTGCTGATGATCCAGGAGAGAAAATAGAGGAACGGTCCTAGCCCCATGGAATCATCTTCTCATGTCAAACTGAAAGCTAACATGTTGAGGTGGAGAGTAAAAATTATCTCCACAAACTAAAAATAAAGGGGGAAAAACAAAGCCAGAAAAAAAAAATCAGGTCAGAAGATGATTTTTAGGGAGTAAAAATACAAAAAAGAAAAGATTTTACTGTTCACTTTATGCCCTTTGTATTATTTGAAATCATTATAATAAGCCAATAATATTATTTTAATATTTAAAATGTCTAAAGTAATTAAAAATAGATACAAAGTTCAAAAGAACCCCTGACTAAATCTCAAGAAGATTTAGAATATAAAGGAATTCATGTATATTTATAGCGGTCCTTGAAGATACTTGCTTTTGGTTGTTGCATAAAATATGCCTAATTCAATTTATTCATCTTTAATATTACTGGAAAATTTAAAAGAGAGGAAATCCATTTTTTAAGGTTTTTTTTTCTTTGCTTGTTATTGGATATGATCGACTAAAAACATTCTTATTTTTCTCTGGTACTGTTTTTTCTGTTAGAAGAATAAAGACAGGCGACATTTTGTTTGCTGGCTATCAAGATGCAACTGATTGATACCTAATATGCATCCAAGACTGATTTCCTCCTTTGAAGATGAAACTCAAATTCTGCATTTGTAATTCATTTAAAAATCCATTATCATAAAGACCTTTTCCTAAAAATTGCTGATTAAATAGAGAGCCACCAAGGGTGTGAATACACAAAACATAGCTACATTCCTTCTTTCTTCCCAGGCTCCTCACGGACAAAGGTCATGCAACATTATCTAGGAGGAGTGAAAATTATTCACAATTAGCTGCTTTTGACTATTTTAGAGACAAGATTTCATTCTCTATGTCACACACCTAGGTCTTTTTATATGCACATGTATTTCATTTTTAATTAGTATTCGTTTTCCTTGCTTATGAAAGACAAACACGTATAAAGTCAGAAAAGTAGAAAAAACAAAAAGTGTAAAGAAGTTTAAAAGTACAAAGTCAGGAAAGTAGCCGACCAATCATAGTCTCCTATAGAGCACAGGCATCCTTCAAGACACCAAGGGCAGGAAAGACAGCTGAGCAGCCCAGGATAGAGTGAGACAAAGCAGCGCACTTCAGAGGTTTGCCTAAGCACCAATAATAATAGGGCCACTCTGCCCCTTCCATGAAAGTCAGCCCCACCCATAGCCGAAATCTAAGGCCGTTCTTTCTTTATCAAATGTAGCTTTTTCCTCCTTCTTCTCTGCTCTCCCTACAGTAAGATTTATTAAGATGTTCATTGGTAAATCTGCTCTCGTTTTGTTTCAGCATCCAATCTAGAGTGAACATTTATCTTTCCAAATCCTTCCCTAGTCACCCAGGCAGGGTACAACCCTAAACAGGGCCCTTTCTAACTGTTGCTGAGATACCCCATGAATTTCGTGGCTGTAGTTTGAGCAACTACAGATGTGTTTGTTATCAGGGTCTGGGGGATTTAGAGGCATTGATGGGACCTGTGAACTCACCACTGTCATATTCTGGGACTTCCTCTTTCTCTGCATTGTGTCATAGGCTAAGGGTAACAAATCTCTCTGGGTAATTAGCTATACCCCAGTGACCACCTAAGAACTTTCTGTACTAACACCATCTCCACCATGATCCTATGAAATGGATGGCATTGTATTTTTTAAAATAAAGGACAGGACTATAAAAAGTATAGCAGTTATATGTTCTGAATTGAGGCTTCTCAACCATAGGACATGCTAGGCTGGATAATGCTTGGTTGTGAGGAACTGTCTACACTAGAGTTCCAAGTAGATCCCTCTCTGACTAAGCTGTGAAAACTACAGGTGTCTCCAGACATTGAGAATGTACTCTGTGGGTGAAATCTCAACCTGGCATATATATATATATATATATATATATATATATATATATATATATATA
>PVHP010002900.1:0-28530 GCA_004024765.1 Zapus hudsonius | reverse complement strand
GCCATAGGGGACCTTTATTTCTTACAATAAGATGCTCCCATCATTTTTACTTTATTCATCAATTTGTTCCACTAATACAATTAAACACGATACATGTGTCTTTTAATTCACTGAAAGATCTGATTGAATTCCATTCCCAATCTCTTGCTGAAATATGTTGGCTAGTTAGCTCAGTCTCTGCTACCTTTGGAGAGCACCCTACCAGGAAGCAGATTCCAGCCTGAATGCTTAAACAGCCCAGGAGATACAAACAATGGATGAATGAGATGAAGTTTCTGGAAGATCGGATTATAAACAAAACCTGCATGAAGAATCTGTCATGCTGGGTGCAGCAGTCTCTGTAGAACTTTGAAACACAACCTCAAGGGAAACAATGTCTTTGCTGATATAATTATAGATGCTTCTCCATTGATGCTGGGATTACATCCTGATGAACTCATCATTCGTTCAGTTAAAATGCAGTTAGCCTACCTAATGTATACAGACCGTAGTTTAGCCTCGGCTGCCTTACACATGCTCAGCATTAGGGAATTTATTCACCACAAAGCCTATTTGGTCATGAAATATGGAGTATCTCCTGTAATTCATTGAACACTGAACTGAAGATGATAACCAGTGGTTGTGTGATGATTGTCATCAATAAAAAGCACATTGGAAAGCCCCCTGGCCTGCAGAATGTTTGAAGTACTGAACTAAAATTAATTGCTGTTGGGTGGAGTTGCTGCAGTGACAGGGACATTGGTTTCAGACTGGGAGCTGCTGTCACCCAGCTTCATAAGTGAGTGTCGTCCTACACATTGTTAGCTTGAACAAAGGTCAAAACTTTAAACTCTAAGTACAGATCTCCAGAATGCATACAATTGTTCATAAAGTAAAAAACAAAATCTTAAATCTAGCCATCTTAAGCCATGAACCACCTTCAGCTAAGAAGGTATTGGGATGATTAGGATGGTCATAATACAATAGAAAGCAGAGAAATTGGCACACACAGACAAAATACCATTTAAGGATCCAGACCTTCAGAGGGAACAGAGGTGAAACAAGCCTGGAGTGATGCTGTCAGAAGCCACAGAAAATCAAGGATTGACAAAGATCACAGCTGGAAGAAGCCAGGAAGCATCTATCTTCTCCTATAGCTTTGGAGAGAGTAAAGAATGACCCACACCTTGATTTCAAAGTCTTAGCCTCCAGAACTGCAAGATAAACCATGGTTGGTATTTGAAGCCATCTAGGAGAAGTGCTCTGTATAGCAGCTGGATTAAATGATCCTTTATCCTAGGAAAAAGATTGGCATTTTCTTGCTCAATTAAAGAGGTATGGAAAGAAATCCAGCAGAAACTTCCAGCCTAAGAATATGGAGCTCAATAATCTAAAAGTTGGGCTTTCTTCATTTTCTAAATGTACACATACTTATTACCATTATTCTCAACATTATGTTATGTATTTTTAGAATTGTTTTATGCCTCTCATTTTTGTTTTGAAGACACTTATTGGCATAATTATACAGTGATGGGTTTATCATGATATTCATACATACACTCAATGTACATCGATTATCTTGACCCCTTGCTACCTCCTTGTTTTCCACATCAAAGTTTATTGGTTTATTTTTTGACAACGTATTTGACCATAGTCAACCCCATTACCCTCTTTTACCCCCTTCCTCCTCCCATTAAACCCTTCTTCTTCCCAACTAATCTAATGCCATGGTTTGATCCAGGTGTCCCCCACAAACAACTCAATGTGCTCTGGGTAATCCATCCTCAGCTGATGACAGTTTGGATTTTACAGC
Organism: Zapus hudsonius; assembly: GCA_004024765.1. Taxonomy (NCBI): domain Eukaryota; kingdom Metazoa; phylum Chordata; class Mammalia; order Rodentia; family Dipodidae; genus Zapus; species Zapus hudsonius. The sequence continues at coordinate 26,738 of PVHP010002900.1, read as the reverse complement.
CTCGATGGAGCTGTGTTGTTTGGGGCTTATGGGGATTATAAGCCAGCTTCCCCTTGCCAGTATTTGGCACACCTTCCTGGCGCTATTTCCAGTGCTGTGGCAGAGGTGATGTCCACCCCTCTGCTCAAGCCATCATTTTCCCTGACAGGATGGAGTCTCCCCTCGAGTCTGTAAGCCAAATAAACCCATTCCTCCACAAGCCACTTTTGTTTGGGTTCTTTCTGCGCAGCAACTAGAAAGCTGACCACAACATCCCCATTCTGCTTCCATGTCTTTTTTATTTTCCCCCACTTATTCAAATTAGGGCTGCTTGTATGAGCCTTGGTAGAAGTTTACTGGACTGTAAGCAGCTTCCCTGGCTACAGCACCATGCCCTTAGCCACCGATGGTACTCTGCAAGGAGGGGGATCCTGTGAGCTCTTTCTCATCCATCATGGAGTATTTATTTTATAAAGGAAAGACAGTTTGACACCAATACAGATAGGAAGTTTCAAAATGTTTTCAAATTTTAAGTTTAATTTTTCTATAATTCCCAAATTTCCTTATTTTGCTGAGGGCTGCTAAAAATAATGTTATGGATCCGCACAACAGTAGCCTTGGCTCATTAAATCCCTGCTAATTTTAATCTATTTTTGAAGCCACAGAGTCTTTAAAGTCTTCATTATTGAGAGTAATTGAATTGCACAGAGGGGCACATGAAACAGACATGAATTTTACAAAACTTGTTCTAGAAGCTAAGTTGATCCTTTTAAACCCCTCAACTATATTGAGGAGAAAATGTCCCTTTATTTATAAAGTGCCCTTTTCAGTATTTTCACACCTACAGCTGATTTAGATATGCTTTAAAGCAAAACCATAAATATTTAGAGCTGGAATAGAATCTGGAAACTCCAAATCAATCCTTTTTTATTTAAAGAGATCTGGGGACGGGACGAAGGCTGAGGTACTCAGACTGCATTCCCATGGCTGCCACAATTGGAGATCCTGTTTGTTGTCAACCATCCTCCGCTCTTCCCACTACTTTCTTTGCCGTCCCTGGTTTTCCTCTTGCTTAATTTTTTTTTCACGTTTATGGCTAAGCCCTTTAAGGCGAAAGTCCTCCTCTTGGCTGCCTGTCATCCATGGGCCTCTTTTCTGGCTGAACAATCGGCGCCTGGCTGTGGAGACGATATGCATGAGAGTAAGAAGTTCAAAGAGGCTGCTTGCAGTTGTAGGAGAGTTCCTAAAAGTAGGAACTGTCTTCCCTCGGCAGGTCTTATACCACTTGCGAGGTTCCTGAAGGGACTTCCAGGCTTGGTAACTCTCTCCTCTCTCTCCTCTCATTCCTCCTTCCCCCTTTATGTTTGGCAGCTGCCATGACCCATCAGCAGCTTGCCCCCATCAACTACCCCCTGCTGTGACACTCCAACTCACAGCAGACTTGAAAGCAATACCTGACCATGGATAGAAACCTTCCAAACCAAAATGAAATGAAATAAACTTATATCTTTATCAGCCAATTGCCTCGGGCTTTTATTGCAGGAGCAGAAAGCTGACTATTGCATTGTTTTGATGAGAATTTATCTAGTTCAATCGGCCCCTTCCTGTAACCTTAGCTTCTTCCTTTTACCCTTTTCTATGCAGCAGTGATTAGAATTTCCTTCTAGGTTTGCTATCTACATAGGCATGAGCTAGATGGTAATTGCAAGGTTGCTTTGGCTCTCTCCACACTAGAATACTTTCTTTCTATATCCAAAGAGACACAGTAGCAGTAAGAAAGGGGGAAAGAAGCAGGTGGAGGAGTAGAATGAATGTCTGGATATGGATGCCTTTGTCTCACCACACTACCTCATCTTCCGTACCACCATGGTCATCCTCTGCTATGGAAAACTCTGGGAAACACCTTAATCTAGGGCTCTAAGGATATATTTTAAATTTACAAGACCATCCTTCAGGCTCTAAACTTCGGTGTTCATGCTCATCGTGTGGAGATTGTGGGTGGATCCTTCTCATCTGTGTGTTCATGGGCACCACGTGTCACATGCTTGCTCTAAGTCTGAGGTGAGAGGTTAAAAATGTAATTGCTAACTCACCTGTTAAATAACCAGGTAAATAACTCCCTACTGGGAAAGAAAAAGGACAAAATGCTTAAGGAAAAAGCACTTCACAAATACTAAATGTGCTTGGTTAAAGAAATATTGCTTGCATTAGCCAAATCTGTTTGTCCAGTTCCCCTGACTCGTCTTCTTGCTTCTCTGGAACTCTAATTGAAAATGTAATGACATTCTTCAGTTTGCAGTGGCTGTCACATGAATATATCGATCCTGTGATGGTTTTTCCAAGGGCTTTGTGTGGAAATGTCCATTCACAGGAAATTCATTCCATAAAGGACACACGATAAATAAGTATGAATGTGCAGCTCTCTCATATCTCATCTCCCTCTGCAGAACGAAGGATCCGCCCACCTTGGTTCAGAATCTGACAACTTTTAATCAGAATCAAGAGTGTCAGACAGACATCAGGGTGAGGAACCACACATTTAACAGCAAAGCATAGAAAAGTTTTTTTCAGAGATGTTTCCTTAAATATCATAAATTAGGGCTGGAGAGATTGGTCAGGGGTTAAGCTATTTGCCTGCAAAGCCTAATGTCTTGGGTTCAATTCCCCAGTACCCACATAAAGCCAGATGCACAAAGTGGCACAAGCATCTAGGGGTTCCTTTGCAGCAGTGACTAGAGGTCCTGGTGTGCCCATTCTCTCTCTCTCTCTCTCTCTCTCTCTCTCTCTCTCTCTCTCTCCCTTCCTCCCTCCCTCCTTGCAAATAAATAAATAAGTAAATAAATAATTTTTAAAAACTACTTTGGATTAGTCACCCACTAACAAAGAAAATTAGAGTATTTATTCCCAATGTGTGTAATTTTGGTATATGCTTTTAAAACATAGAAGTTGAAAGTATGAGACAAAACACTTAAAGTTCTCTTTTATTATTTTTTATTTTTATATATTTTTTGGACCTGCATTGTTTTGCTCACCTTCATGGAATGAGTAAGTTTACATTTAGGGACACAGGTCACCATATCAAGGATGCATACTGTTCATCATGGTATCATACCTAGCTGCTCTGTGCTCTCACATAATGCTAGTGTTGATGTTTCATGCTGTATAGTTATGCTAATAAGACTTATTGAGAAATCCATCTGTTCACATTGAACATATTTGCTCATTAGCCATTGGAGCACCCAGACAATGCCTGATATCTATGTTTCAGTGGGCTTTGGCTGGGGCTTCGGATGACCTAGAGGTCTTCCCAGATGAAGCACTCAACCTCACATGCCCTCCTTCTTTACAGCATACGTTTGTTCTTTAAGGACTGAAAATACTGCAGTTTGGTATAATGTATCTCCAAACTTTGGACCAAAATGTTTGCACTAGCCAAAGAGAAAATAAATTTGTCCTGAGAGGGAAGTGCCCTTCAAGGTTACAAACACAGTGCCCAGAAACCATACATTGTCACAGAAAAATTTAAGTGCCAGGGTTCAGACACCTCCCTGTGAGGTGTTGATTGGTGAGGCTTTTGAGGGCCCCCAAACAATACAGGCTATTGCTAAGGCCTTGGTTGATCAACAGAACCAGATGGTAACACCCTGTTTTGAAGACAGCGCATGCTTTGATTGCGGGACACTGAGAAATCAAGCTAGATCTGGACTGGAAGCCTCCTCCCTGCTGACTAGCAGTCATCATGGTAGAAAGTGCTAAGCAGCCTGCTGAGGGAGAAGTGCCATCAATATATTAACCAGCAGTGGATCCTGCAAACTACACAACTGGCCAGCCAGGCAAGATGTGCCCACTAGAGCAATAGTGGTAAGTCTGTTATGGGCATAACCAACCTTCTTTAATTCAATTTAGACTTCCTCCAGGGAAGGGAATTCAAGCCTGATTCCAAAAACCTAGTCAAGAGTTTATGACTTGGAGGGTCACAAATACTAGGAAGAAAGTTACTACTGTTGTTTGACATTCTGTCCTTTCTTAAACCATTTTTCTTTTAATAGAAAAATAATGTTTTTAAATCATAGATGCCTTCAGGGATTCAGTCCATGTTTATCTGGCTGTCTTGGGTTTTGTTCACTCAGTCATAGCCACTCCTAAGTAAGGGATACTGACAGGAGACAGGGATGTGCTCATTGTCTGCCTCTGGAGCTTCTTCTCTTAGTCTAACCTCATGGTATTGTGGGGCAATGCCTGTGTGGAAGTGTTCTTTCCAGGCTTCCAGGTCACAGAGTTGACCTCATCCAATAAATCCAGACCACTGCAACTCCATGGAGACCTTGAAACCAGCAAACAACATTTTACAGATTAAGAAATAAAAGGACAGAGAGGTTGACTACCTGCCAAACTTGTACAGCTGCAACTTTCAAAGACTAGAAATGATTAATGTGATTGGAGGGGAAAAAACTGCTTTATAAAAAAATTAATTTCCCCTAAAAGTCCTTGATGTCTCAAGAACTAAATCCTGCATCTCAGGACAAGTGCATAAACCTTCCCAGAATGTATGCCTGTATAATCTGTATACACTAGGCACTGAGTTTGCTGGTTGAAATCACCTGAGTGACTTAGAAATCACTGAGGATGGCATTACTAGTGGCCTCTTTGAGCTTAACAGTGCCATTTCTCCTGCCGGCTTCAGAGATGGGTTATGGATGATGAGTATTTCTCAGCACTGCCTGTGAATATGAAGACATTAGACCAAGTGCCATCTGGTAGCAAACCCAATCTTTATGATGCAGCTCTCGACACCACTGCTTTCTATCCAAATTGAAGTTTCTTTCTAGTCTTAATCATGAACATTGTTTACTCAATCCTTCAACTGAAATTGCTCTCCTCTGAAAAGTGTACCAACCAAGGGTAGGTATACACACCCCACACCCAAGCAGGCAGTCCACAGGAAGCAATTAGTTATCCAGGGGAAATAAAGACCATGGACCCCCCTCCTTTCAACTTTCAGTATCCTAAGCAAGTCTGAGCTTCATGCTAACAGGCCAGCACCTCACCTGCAACTGCACTCAGGCATGCTTCTCTTCTTGTTGGTCTTCCCTTCTTCATTACATGGTAAGGCTGTTGCCTTGAGAATATATATTCAAATGTACATCTTGCCTTTACTTCAGGAACCCACAGTCAATAATAGTACAAGAAAATGTTTCAGTTTAGCTATAGACTAAATATCCATTATTTTAGGATCTCAGGCTGGAGTGTAGCTTAGTGGTAGAGTGTTTGCCTAGCATACAGAGAGAGTCCTGAGTTCAACCCCCAGTATCCTAGAATAAACAAGCAAATATACCATCTCAGAGAATCACACTGTAATTCTCCCAGTTATTCAAGTCAGACACTTGGATATCTTCCCGACCATCAGACATTCCTCATGTCTTATCAATTCTAGCTCCCAGTTAACTTTCAGAGTAATCTCCCTTTTCTCCACTATCATTGTTACTTTATAAATATCTTTATTATCAATAGTTAGATACATTGTAAAAGCAAATCTTGTGATGGTATCCCCATGTCCTCCTATTCATCCCCAACCCACTGGGGGCCCTCCTCAGTGGGCATACCAGACCAGTCCATGGGGAAGAGGGTTACAAATTGTACGGTATTCCCCCCCCCCACTTTGTGTGTTGTTGCTGAGGGGGTACTGTCTCTGGATATTCTCCCCCACCATGGCTCTTACAATTATCGTTACTTTTTAAGAAAACATTTCTCTTTTGAACTTGTATTGTGGCTCCATCAACAAGCCATGGGTAGCAATCAATGTCCTCACTGCTGACAGATGTAGTTGTATGAAGTGTCTGAAGCAGCTAGGACCAATCACGTCATTGCATGTACACAAGAATAACCCCACCCAGGATTCCAACAGCCCAGAATTATTATGCACAGTTATCACTTCCTATCTGCTCCATGATGGGAGGAAGCCTGGAAATACCACTCTTGCCCCAGCACTAAATGGTTTCCCTCCTCTAAGCTAGGCTGAAATTCATAGAGACTGGTCCTCTTGATCTTCTGTCTTTCTGTTTCCTAGGACTCACCCTCCACTAAGTGTCTCTTGAATGAATCAATAAGCAAGTCAATACATCTTTCAAAAGAAGAAATGAATCAAAGGATGAAAGCAAGGGAGGGGTAATAAAAAATAAAATAAAATAAAGAAAGGAGCGGTAAACAGTTTCTAGTCCTCCCAAGAGTCTTGTCCCTTGTGTTGAACCGGTTGTCATGATGAATGATCTATTTTTGAAGATAAGAGGGATGTTGGCAGAGATTTTTGGAAAACAGAGTTTTAAATTATAGCTACATTTTCTCATTTTGTTTCTTCTAGTTTGCAATCTCCAAGAGGGCTTAGAATACCAGTTTGTGTAGTGAAGTAGTTTACCCAACAGAGAGGAATCAATAAATACTAATTAATGATAATAATTAAGGAGGGATAAGTAGGTGGAATGCACAACTGGAATAACCAAGCAGGGTTCAGCTGAGACAAACTCCGCTCAGAGAAAGGAAGTTTTCTGCCATTGGTCTCGCCTGTTGAATTATAATTTCCTTGTACTGTGGAAAAGCACTAGCTGCTAACAGGAAAAAATAGATGCCCGTGTCCTAGTCCGATCACATAACAGAGACTCAGCCTTGTGGGAGATGCTTAACCTCTCCGCACATGCATATCTTTGTAAGACGCAAAGGTCCCATGGAAGTGTTCACATCCACTTCTAGCACAAAAATTCTGTACCATTCTGCCCTGTGTTATTTTCAGCTCTCTCCATGCCTGTCAATCCAGTCCCTTCTGCAAACTGGAAATGAATTCAAACTGGCTAGTGTTTTATTAGCGTTATCTAAAAATAAATTCTGTCCCAGGGACTAGGAAACTGCTCTATGGAAACAGTGAGTGTCAGCAAGCCAGAGCCTTTGGCAGCCAGCATTTTCAGCTTTTTTCTTTTTTACCACTTGCAGTGTGTGCTTCTAACAAGAAAGAGATAAAGAGCAGACACATATACTTATTTACCAAGCTGAAATATGGAGGAGAAAGGAGAAGACAGACATGCAGATTTAGCCAACTGCTCGCTGCTAGGGATTACACACAGGGAAAGTTTGAGGCCCTGGATCACAAGTAGAAATCCAATGGCTATTGACAGACATTAATTGGATCTATGCAATGAGCTGTCTTTCTCTCTCCTAAGACACCTCTTCAATTAGGAAAAAAAATATCTAAGTATGTGCTGAAGTAAGGAGGGAGATGTGAATGTTCTAGAAAGATGTGCTCTATTTGCTGGTTATCATGTATCATTTAATCCATTTTTAAGGTCTATTATGGTGACCTTCCCTTATTGCTAGTTTTTGGAAACCCACCTGCCTAGTTTCCTTTAATCTTATTTAAACAACTTTCATACAATATTTTTAATCTCAGTGGGTGATGGATTTTCCATTACTTTCATTATGGTGGGATAGAGAAGAGAATGATCTGAATAAACATTTGAGCCACCAGTTGTATTTGGCTACCTAGCAGGTTTCCTGAGGCATTACAGACCAAGCATCCCAGCATGACTTAGAGATCAAGAGAAATGTGGCCAAAAATCTAACTCAAACATATGTTGTTTCTGACAAGGTAAATGAAACCTTGCTAATTCCTGCTTCAAGGGAATTCTTCCAGATTTGCTAACAGAAGCTAAATGGCTCTTTAAAAAAAACATTCTTACCATTGATCACATTAGAATGTCATGGAGATTTGGTTGTCATTGTTCCCCACCTCTGGGAACAGAAAACTGAGATTTTTGTATGGCAGTTTTGGGAGGTGCTCTTTTCTGGCTGTTTCTCCGTGAGGGTTTTGAATTCAGAACATGGTGAGGTACTCTTGATCTGGCTACTTGGTATCTTTGCCTTCTTATGAGCAAATACTCTGGGGACACTTTGTTTATTAACTTGAAGAGTCTGCTTTCTAGTTGGCTGGGATACAGCTGATATTTCCATTGAAGACTCATTCTTGAATTCTCTATATTCAATTCCACAATTCCATTCCAAGTATCAATAATGTCCAATCGGAACAGCTAGTATCCAATAACTCAGTTCACAACAGGTCCACGTGAGTGCTTTTCATGCAGCCAATATCCCATGAAGTCCTAAGCCCTACCTGGTTGGTATATACTGCCTTCTTTCATGCAAGACCCTCACACTGAAGTATATGCCTGGACTCAGTGAGTCAAAATAGCTGGTGGAGTCAAGGTGGAAATGAAAATGTTCTCCACTTGACTGTCATCAAAGGAAGCTTGAGAACCCCAGGCAACTGGAAGCAAGCAGGTTGTATGTGTGTGTGTGTGGTGGGGGGGGGTGTCAGAAAGCAGATTACAGCCAAAAGGTCAAACTGAAATCTGAGCAGTTCTGTATATATAATGACTGGTCAGTATGCAGAATGACTTTGTGTCAAGAATGGAAATGTTTAATGTATGTCCTTTTACTTTTCATAAAAAAAAAACAGGGAGAAATCACAGGATAGTGACAGTTTAAGCCAAACCAAGTAGAAGGTAGAGAGGCTATCAGGGTGATTTTAGATAAGTGGAGTCACCTCCACCTGAATTTCACTGGGTCTAGAATGGTGTATTAATACTCATGTGCTTCCCACTCAATGGACATTTGCAAGAAGCAAAGGAAGTCACAACACTGTAAGGACTTTCAAAGCTTGAATGTCCCCTAACTGCAACTTGTTACTATTCCCACCATTCTAATTCAGCTCAATTTCATGTTCTTGAGATACTTTGCAAATATAAATTTGAAAAAAAATGACCATAACAACCCTGAAGAACGTTCAATCTTTTCTAGAAATAATTCGTGTTTTGCAATTAGCTATAATATCAACCCTCTTAGAAACAACTTGAAAGAAACAAGAAACTACAACTGGAAAAAAAAAGAGCCCTGATTGTCATGTTAAACTTGACTTTCACTGGGGACCCAAACTGGTCCTGTCAGTTTTGTTTTTAAACAGCACCAGAGTACACAGGATACTGGGGCATCCTGTGGTGAAAACTCTAGGCATCTCAATGCTATTCTAAAAATAATAATTCATGGTTTTTAGGAAACTTTAAAGAAATACTGAATCTATTCCCTGGCATACAACCAGAAAAAAAAACTAGTTATCTATGAAAGAAATTATAATACATCCAACTTCCTGAGTGTTTTAAATTTTTTGTTAACAATTATTATTTTTATTTTCCCCACAAAACCCTTCCAATGAAAACCATCTATAAACAGGACTCATGAGAGGCAACAAATGTGTTATAAAATCAGAACAAGACGTTCCTTAATTTCCTTGCTTGCACACAGGTCAGTGTGTGTTATACTTGCTAAGAACTAATTTGAACAATGAACATATGGCCTTAGGGGGCTTTAACAAAAAGGCCTTCTTAGCTAAAGATAAGAAGCTCCAGATTTCAAGTATTTTTCTCATCCATATGTATAAAGACACCTACCAATTAACAAAAAGAAGCAGCTAACTTTTACCTTTTCTTCTTTTAAAAAATATTTTATTTATTCATTTTCAAGCAGAGAGAGAGAGAGAGAGAGAGAGAGAGAGAGAGAGAGAGAGAGAGAGAAAGCACACCAGGGCCACCACCTTGTGGGTCTGGCTATGTGGGTCCTGGGACCTTAGGCACTGGAGGCAAGTGCCTTAACCGCTGAGCCATCTCTCCAGCCCTTACCTTTTCTTCTTGTTCTGGTTCTTGCTGCTCTTCTCCTTCTTGTCCTTCTCCTCCTCCTTTTCCTCCCCCCCTCACTCTCATCCACAAACTGATTTTTACCAAGTCTTGTGTCCTTCATGACTCATGGGAGAATCGAGAAGTTACTCACATTTGACTTTCATCAATGAATGTTCCCACTCCTGAGTTTGGAAGTTCACCAACATAATGTCCCACATATAAAATCTACTCACACCCCACTTTTAATACAGTTGATTTGCCATCAACTTTTTGAAATTTTTAAAATAATTTAGGGGGACCTATTTTGGTAATAAGTAACTCATTCGATATATAAATATATGACAGTAAATCATATCAATATGTTAATGCGATTGTTAAAGAGTGAGAAAATCTAACCATATAGTTTATCAATTATTTTCGATTTCCTAAAGAGCATAAAATGAAACAATAAATGAAACTAATGAAACATAATAATCTGTAGACACTTAATTATATATTGATTATTTTGATCTTATAGATTTCATCTTGTATTCCTTAGCCACTTACAGTTTATCTTTTGGCTTTATTATTTACTTACTCATGGATTTCCATTGGTCAGACATTCTTAGTGGAAGACCTATCATCACTAGGGAATGAAACCACTGGTTCTAGAGGGACTGCCTGATGCACAGTTACCCAAATGCATCATAAACATATATGCAGAGTGTCTGTGGAGTACAGGTTTCCTGAGGTGGATGAGGTAATCAGGAAGATGTCTCCAAGTGTGCTTAGTGAGGCGATAATGAGAAAAGGCTGAGAAACACTGCTCATTTGCTTTCATATGCTTTATGTGATGCAGGTTGATTTCCCTGATGGTGTCAAAGAGCAAGGACTATGCCTTCCATTCCCACTGAATGCTTACAACATCTGCCCAAAAGTCTTCATTTTTTTTTATGTCACCTTCCTGGGAATACACAGTGGTTTCATTTCATGCAATCTTAAATTATGCAAATTTATGAATGCCATTGAAATTAAAAGAAATTTCTAAGAAATACATAGTTTTGAAGCTGGCAAGCCAAGTGAATTGTTCAATCACATTTGCTGACAGCTGGTAGGTACCGAAACTCCTGGCATACTTTCTAAGGACAGCCTTACACAAATTCCTTAAGGTTACCTCAGTTCAGTAAGTGCATTGTCATCGAGTAAGCATAAATATAGTAACTGAGCATATGGCTATATGTACATGTATATGTACAAGTAGTTTAAGTAGCAAGTTAAGAGAAGCTTGAAACTATGTGTATTATACAAAAAAAGAATACAGTCTAATATGTATTGGTCATTAAGGTACCACATTCATTTTTGTATTATCTATAATGGAGAATACAGATATCACTGTGGTAAGGGTATCAGTCATATGAAATATTTATGTGACTAAGCCTTATGATACATTTAGTACAGAGAGCTACTGGCCTGAGAACCAAGAGGACCATTTTAATGTCATCTAAAATCCTGAGCTCTCAACCCCTGGATTAATGATTGGCGTAGTATATATGAAAATGTATCATGTGTTAAAGAGATACAATGGCTTGATCAGAGCAATATGGTCACTCTAGGTGCTCAAGGGCTGCAAAGCGCCTAGTGTGGTCACACACTGTGCCCCACTAGTTTTACAGTTACTACACACTGTATCGAAGTTTGATGGCACCCATGTGAAGGGCTCCTAACCCACCATGGAAACCATGCAACGACACATGGCACAGCACCACAACAGAAACAAGAAGATCCAAGCTCAAGTTTTTTCTTTCCCTCATTAACATTGAGGCTTTGAGAAAGTTCCTTGTATCTCTGGAACTTAATCTCCTTATTTAAAAAAAGGCAGAACCATGAATTTCAACCTTCTAACGATAACCTTCTGTCAGGTTTCTGCTAGTAAAAGTTCATTGGCTTTTGTTCCTAGTTAGTGGTGGGTTTGTATTTCTGCAATTAGCTCTGGGAAACCTGCTTCCATGCTCTTAATCGCTCTGCATCTGAAGTTGGCACAGTGAGTAAAAACTGTACAGAAATCCTGTGCTCAAATCAGAGCATGCCTGCCAAAATCAGCCACTGTTCTACAATATTATGATCTTAGGTCTATTTTTAAAATGAATCATACTTCAAATACAATTCAATATCATGTGCAAAAGTGTTAACCGACACGGTTTGAAGAAGAGAGTGATTTTTCCTTGACTCGCAACATGCTCATAATTAATGACACAAAGTAAGCATTTAAGATAATTAAGTAACGAGGAGGGATAGCCATCACTGAAGAGTTTCATTGACTACCCTTAACACAAAGATATTTAGAATAGATGATCTATGTTGTTAGTGGTCATGTTGGGAAAAGGTTGATACTTTATGAAATTTCCATGGAAAGTTCCATGATGAATGGACTGTGTTGGAATGACAGGATGCTGGAACGGAAGGGGCAACTTGGTTCTTCTTGTTCAACCGATCTGCCATCCACACACTAGACAAATCTTCCTGCTGATGAGAAAGCCAGCACTTCATTGGATGGCCTGCTCCTCTGTAAGTCACCGTGGAACAGAAAGTGTGCCTGAAGTTGATTTGCACTGACGTTTCTCCATGTTCTTCCTTCTCTTATTCCATTGCTCACTCACCAGAGCTCCCTGGATCAGGAGAAATCCCATGATTACAGGAGCTCTCTTAAGTCTTAAACAGTCAGGGTTCATCCTCAACTTGTTTCTTCACCTGAGTGAGTGCTCTCAACACCCATTTCATGAGTGTGTCCAGCTACATCCTATCTCTCCTGACCAATCCCATTCTTGCTAAAAAAAAAAAAAAGAAAAAACAAAAACAAAAACAAAACAAATCAATACAGCTCTCTTCTTTAAGCCTCCTGGCTTTGAAAACCCAAAGCTGAATGAGCAAGAGTAGGAAAGATTATCATAAATCTTGTTAAAGAGAGGAGATGTGCTGAGAAGACATCTTATATCTCTGTAGTAGAAAATGTCACAATGCAGTAGTACAAAGAAATCCAAGATTAACATTACAGATTCAGATCAGGAGGATTTTTAACAAGAAAAACTCTCAGTAAGTATATTTAAGTCATTTTTCTAAAGACTTAAATGCCAAGAGTTAAAGAAAAGCAAAATGAATGAAATTCGAGAGTGAAGGACTTATAAAACAAGGAGTTAAGGAGGCAGAGATGTTGAAAACAGCAGCTCTGGAAGAGCTGAAGGACTCTATATCCCACTCCAGAGAGAGTTGCACATTCATGTTCACTGTTGCTCTATTCACAACAGCTAGGTAATAATAATAAAAAAAAAAACAGCTTAGAGGTCCATGACCAGATGAATGGATAATGAAAATGTGCATGTTACATATACACAATGGAATTTTACTCAACAATAAGGAACAGTGAAATTATAAAATTTCAGGACAATGGATGGATATGGAAAGAATTATATTAAACAAGGTGACTGAAATCTTGATGGCAAAAGACACACATGAAATAAAATCCAGAAATAAGAGGCTACAAGGCGGTAAGGGCATGGCGAAGATGGAGAGAGGAGAATCAACTAAAAATGTGTTTGAATGTTACCCATAAGCACAAGATGTTAAATAGGGGTCTGTCCATAAAAGTTCACGTATGGGACACAGTTTTCCTTATTACAAATTTACCCAAATCCAGTCCAGGTTAGATGGTTCTCTGCTGTTCCCATCCCAGGTCTATCTGAGAATATAGATAAACAGATGTTGATTACAAGTAGTATCCACCTAGGGGAGGAGGAACAGAGTTAATTGAAAGGAGTGGTCTGTATGTGTACCTTGGTGCAGGTAGGGGTCCCAGGTAGGCAGCAGGCTGCTCAAATGCATTGGGAAGAAAGAAACATGTTACTGCCTAAACCATGTCAACTTAAAATATAAAACCTTAAAAAACTGTTTAAGGGCTAGAGAGATGATCCAGTAGTTATAGATACTTGCTTGTAGGGCCTGATGGCATGGGTTTGATTCCCCAAAACCCATGTAAAGCCAGATTCACAAAGTGGCACATGGGTCTTGAGTTCATTTGTGGTGGTGGAAGGCTCTGGCATGCCCATACTCTTTCTATCTACCTCTTTCTCTCTCTCTTGTCTCCTTATCTCTGTTTCATTATCTCTCAAATAATGAATAAAGAAATCAATAGAAATATTTTAAAACATTATTTAAATGAAGAACTTTCTACACAGCTGGCAGAACTGCTCCCAGAAGCCATAGGATATTAATCTAAAATCTCAGTGCCAGGAATGAGATACATCCCAATTAGTTCTTGGTCAGAGAAGCCACAGATGGCCCTAAAACAATATTGGCTATTGCCATTGCTCTTGGATGCCCACCAAAACTAGATGGTAAGTCCCATCCTCTGAAGACACCACGCGACTCCGTTGCAAGAAGGAAAGAAACCAAGCTAGAAGTGATTTGGAAGCTTTCTCCCTGCTGGCTAGCTTTCTTCCTGCCAGAAGATGGTATGCAGGCTTCCAGGGTTGGAACAAAGGCACTAACAATCCTCTCCAGATGTGGACTCCATGTACTTCCTAATCAACCTGTGAGCCAAGAAGTGTCCACTGGTGAAATATTGGCCAAAAAGTGATGAGAGTAATTGCCCTCTAGTTGGATTTGATGCCTGTTCCACAAAGAAAAAATCATGTGATTACAAATTGGCCCAAACGTTTGTGGCTAGGGACCTAGGCCATATGGGGGAACCCAACACTGCACTTATGCCACTTGGGCAGCAAGCAAAACTCCCTTCTAAATGTCTGTGTTTGTTCCCATCGATTGCTACTGTTCACAGCCTCAGACACACGAGTTTCTCTATCCAAAGAGATGCAGATGAAGACCAAAGAGTAACTAGTCTGTGTTCTGTCCTCAACATCTTCCAAGGTTCAGGGAACCTCATGAAAGAGGGGGTAGAGGGTGTGTAAGAGCAGGGTGATAGCAAGTAGGGTTGTGCAATGTTCTTATGGATATAAACCCACTATACTCTTGGACTTACAGCTGAGGGGGTTTCCTATGCATGCCTGAGCCTACCAATATCTCATAGATGAGGTAGGGGGTCCATGAAACCCCACACCTTTTGGAGTAAATAGTGGACATTGAAGTTACTTGGGAGACAGTCATGTCCTTTAGAGGTACAGCCACTGTAGCTCATTGTCCAGTAAAGAACATGCCATCTGTGATTATGGAAGCCATGTGAATTTAAATCAATGGGTCAAAAATATAAAGTAGCCGGGCATGGTGGCCCATGGCTTTAATCCCAGCACTCGGGAGACAGAGGTAGGAGGATCACCATGAGTTCAAGGCCACCCTGAGACTACATAGTGAATTCCAGGTCAGGCGGGGCTAGAGTGAGACTTTACCTCAAAAAAACAAATATCTATATCTATATCTATCTATCTATCTATCTATCTATATATATATATATAGAGAGAGAGAGAGAGAGAAAGAGAGAGAGTAAACAAGGCTTGAAAGTAGAGTTGAAAGAAGAGTCGGTGGGAGGGGAGAGAGGGAGAGAGAGAGAGGAAGTGGGGGAGCAAAATGTGTTATGTTGTATGGCATTGTCAGAAATGTAAAAGGAAGTGTCAAAATCCCTAAAACTTTGTAAGTTAATGTTAAAAAGGAGGGAAAGAAAAAAGTCTATTTCATATGAAGGAGCTTTTGAAAGCAGCATTGATGTATCGAAAATGTTATGAAAAATTGTTCCTGGCTCAGGGCAGCTAGAAGGCAATGTGGGTCTGCAGGAAAGAAAAAGAACAAAGGAACTCATAGTATCTAAAACAGTCCAGGAAAGTCCTGGGATGTCGAAAAGCTAAGGACATGAAGAGGGAGATGAAGAGAGATAAGAACAGCGAGGAAGGGAGGGGAGGAAGGAGGAGGAGGAAACTCAGGGCCAGCCAAGACGGCAGATGAATTAGCCGTCTTGAATAGTTGCTTCCAAAGAAATTATTGAGAACAAAACGAAGGGCATGTAATGAGGGAAAATACTTTCAACAAGACGATCTGGCTTCCAAGTTGCACTTAAAATGCAGCCACAGACAGCGTGTGAATAGGAACAGAGTGACTTATGAGTGGTTTCTGTGTGCCGAGCAGGCTGCGCTGCCCGGCCTGACAACTGCTTGAAGAGGGTCCTGAGCGCCATTTGGAAGGAACCCAAGGTGCTCACGCCCTGACAGGGAGCACAGAAGTTCAGAGGAAGATGCAGAAAACAGTTCCCATGTTGGCATGTAATCTCTCCATGTTCCCACCAGCCCAAGAAACTCCTTGAAGGTGTGAGAGACTAGGAGGAAGACCCTTCCCCAGGTAGACAGGGTGTGGCCTCTGACAGTGACCTCATGTCCCATTACCAAAACTCCTCCCTGGCTGGGACTTTACCCCTCCTCCAGAAAAATCTTTAAAACTCCAAGCTCAGGTTCAGGACACGTGCTTTTTGTTCCTGACTGGGGGAGGGGGGTGGGGCTGGAGGCTCAGGACCAGGGGGTGAGTCTGACCCCATTCCCTCCTCTCTGATCTGAGCCACTGGTAGGATTTGAGAGAGGAGGAAGGAGGGAAGATTTTCTTTAATATCTGTGTAATTTCTTCAGTTTTTGGTGATTCTGTGCACTTTTGGTGATTTTCTTGTAAACTTCTCAGACCTCATGGCGGATGGGTTACTTTCTCCTATCCCACTCCTGCAATCCTCAAAATTGACTTCAATCTGAAATAAACGTGTGATGAAGAAAATGCTCTCTATCTAGGTTTGTCCACTTCTTTGGCACGCTGAGATAGGAACTCTGGGGGAAGTACAGCGAGTGTTCACCCCGCTGTTGCGAGTCTCCATTCCAACAGAGCAGAGCAATCTATACTCACATGCTTGTCAGTGCCTGGCCTCCACCACACATCCACCTCATCCCCTCACAGGACACCATGTGGAGATGACATGACTGAGCCAGACGTGGCATCGTGCCATCTCTCCAGTGCACAAACCCCTCAGAACATTCAGGAACATAAGGCAGGCAGGGGCTCCATCAATGAATGAGACACTGATGTCATTAACCATACTTTCCATCTAACTCTTATTCATGGAGAATAAAAGAAGAGAAAGGTTTATGTACAAGGTTGGTGGACAACGACAGAGCAGACAGTGTGACAAGGGATCCCAAGTCCTCCAAACTGGGCTGTCCCTGTAGGGAGAGGGCTGTACGTGGTAGGAGAGAGGGCCATTACCACAGGAAGACCAGGTGAAATGAGGAGCACAGCAGAGGTGACAAAAGCGACCATGACAGAGGACAGGCACATTCTCATTTTTGAGCCATGCAGCTCCCATTCAACCTCTGGACAAGGACGTTCAGAATTCCGAGAGGCATTCCTTTGGTAGCATGTGGTATTGTCCTGGTGAGTGCTTACAAGGAGTAAAGGAGAGCTCCCAGGCAGAAGATGTCCTGCTTCTTCAGCTTTGCCGGGGCTTAGTGCATCTCTGGGCTATGTGTCAGCCTCTTGAATCCATCAATCAATCAAGCCTTTCCCTTCCTGCTGGTGAGACTCATCCTAATCCCGATGCTTCATTCAGAGATATGGGCCTGAAGCACATGTGTAAAATGGGGCTCTTGGCCCTGCTTGGCTCTTCTGATCTCTTGGCCCCCTGACCCCTCTCTTTCTGCTCTCTCAGCCTTCATGGGAGGGGGATCTCCCCAATCTTCTTTAGGTGCTTTCCTTTATTTCTTTTATTTGGGGGGGTTTCCTGCTTTGCTTTCCTCTTGTGTGAACCCATTCCCCAGAGGCTTCTTCCCTGGAAAACCTCGCTCTATATGAGGGAGATGTTCTCCACCTCCACTCCTTCTCAGGGAGGGGAGACGGTTTCTTTTGGCTTGAACTTTTCTGTTTTGCTTTTCCTCCTCAAGCTCCCTAAAATAAATCTCATAATTCATGATTGAAAAAAAAAGCACCCAGGGAATGTACAAGAATGGCAGGACACCAGGGCCGTTATATGATGACTGTAGCTGACTGATGGAGAAGCCACTCAGGCCCTTGAGTCCCCTCTGAAAGAAGCTTCCATGTAAGCATGCTGGGAAAAGAACGTGCCAAGTCCAAAAACCATTGTGAACTAATGGTACCCAGAGGCCACGGAACCTTCAGAAGATGTGTTCACTTCATCCCATTCATCAGTGCTTAGCATGTGGAAATACTCTGTATGTTCTGATTAAGAATTCCTCAGAGAGGGCTGGAGAGATGGCTCAGCGGTTAAGGCACTTGCCTCCAGTGCCTAAGGCCCTGGGTTCAATTCCCCAGGATCCACATAAGCCAGAACCACAAGGTGGTGGCCCTGGTTCTCCTCTCTCTCTCTCTCTCTCTCTCTCTCTCTCTCTCTCTCTCTCTCTGGTTGAAAATGAATAAATAAAATATTTTTTAAAAAAAGAATTCCTCAGAAAGCCCTCCTTGAGGAACAATAAGCAATTGACAGTTGCTGGAGAAGGGGAAGACATCTTCTTTAGCAGGATAGTCACTGGTCAAAGCCCCGTGTTCTGGTCTACAACCGTCTACCCAGGTTCATGCGAGCAAGTCTAGTTAAAGTCAGTGAGACCTACATCCACAAGACATCAAAGAAGAAGTGAGATCAGTTAGATGAAGGAATTCAGGAGGAGGTTGAAAGGGGCAGGAGAAGGTAATAATGAAAAGACATTATATACATGAATAATATGGTCAAGAATTAAAATAAATTTTAAAAAATTAAAATAAATTTAATTCCTCAGGATGAATTCCTATGCTATACTCTATGACAATATGATCTCACATATACCATGTATTTAAAAATAAAGTATAAAAATGAAGGCATTGGAAAAGATATTAAAATTGATCGACAGTAAGGATTATTTGAAGATGGTAATCAAAATTCTCACACTTGGAAATGCTGAGATTATATTTACCTTGGATTTCATAGGCTGATAGGAGCCTTGCCTTTTCTAAAAATGGCAACATCATGTTTGTGATCATACAGGTAATTATTACATTGCTATTCAGCTGAAATTCACCGCTCATATTTGAGATGCGAGCGACTGCATTCTGCTCTGTGATGACGGGAGTAATAGGGCCTTGAAATCACCCCACCATTTTCCTGTGGAAGATGGACACCTCTGCTCCCTTTCCTGGGAAACAAAGCCCAAGGATTGATGTGTCGAGTGAGAAAGCAATTTTAAAGCCACGGGGACCAAAGCAACCACAGGGTTGAGGGCCGACTTCTAGTTCAACTGGGAATTCTTGTGTCCGTGACTCATTTTCCTTTTCCTTCTATTACTGCCAAGTAACAAATGAGTTACCATTCATTCCCCTTTTTTTCTTAATGGAGAAACAATAATTTCATAAGAATGCAAGGGTATACTCAGTTCTCTTACCCTGACTCACTCAAATTTGTCATAGCACTGTTACACTTTTTCATGGAGTTTTGTAGAGATTTTTCCTCATCAGGATATGGAACCATCAAGCTCCTTCCATGGCAAAGTCTCTGGTGTTGGGGGAATCTGATGATCTCCTTGGGCTCAAAGCCCAGGGCTGGCTTTCTGTCTTCACCCCATCTAATCTGTGGAGGAATTCCTTTCACACCTTCTTTTCTAAAAGTCTGTCAGGAGAATCCTCCACCCATATTATTTATGAAAGGGAAGAAAGAAATGTCAAGATTTTTCCTTTTGATAATTTTTTAAAACTTGTTTACTAGTTAGTAAATTACCTATTTCTTATCTCTTTATGTTCAGAATATTCAACTGAAAACTTCATTGTGGGCCTCGAGGGATGGCTCAGTGGTTCAAGGCACTTTCTTTTTTTTTTAAGGTATAGTGGGAGACTTTATTTAAGGGAACATGGGAGTTACAGAGTTCTCCAGACACCAGTGTGGGGAGAACACGTGGGAGAGATTTTAATAAATCTGTGCTGCTCAGCCAAACAAGCAGCAGAAGAAAAGGTATCAGAGGGCCCCCATCATGAGAGGGAAAGGCTCAAGTGGAAAAGAATCAGGCTGGGGTGAGGGGTCTTACCTGGAAAATGAAGTCCTCCTTCTAGGACATCAGGGCACTTTCTTGCAAAGCTCAATGGTCCAGCTTTGATTCTCTAGGACCCATATAAAGCCAGACGCGCAAAGTGGCACATGTGTCTGGATTTTGTTTGCAGTGGCAGGAAGCCCTGGTGTACCCAATACTCTCTCAAATAAATGAAAAAATCAATAAATAACTTCCATGTATATCATCCCTCTTTATTATTTAATGACATATTGCTTAATTATTAGTCACTTAAAATTATTTATTATTGTTATTCCATGTAGTATTTTTTTTGTTTTGTTGTTTTTCAGTAGAGAGGACTAGGTAAGCACTCTACCACTGAGGTATATCCACACTCCTGGATCAGTTGATTTAGTCATATGTTGGGCAGAATCCCAACTTCTGAAGTGATAGATGAGACCTTAGGTCAGGAAGGGTCATGGAGAGAGTGTTGGGTAGATAATGATCACCACCACATACAAATATTTTCCCCTCTCGCCCTGATCATGTACATTATGTCATATGAAGGACAAGATTTTCAATTACCAATTTATGATATCATTCACTTTCCTATTTTAAGAACAATTAAATATTTTCCATTTGAAAAGAAGTGAGCATCCATGGTTATCTGGGATTTTATTTGTTCTCAGATTATGAAACCATTATATTGTGGTTTCACCACAGCAACATGTATTTTCCAGGAATTATTTGTAAAATATAAAATTTGACCTCGATTGTCTTAAAATTAATCCAAGAATGGCAAGCATTTGAAAAAGCGTAGCCTTCATAATTCCAAGCTGTTTAGTGGATCCTCTGTCCAACATAAGTAACAGATCTTATTATTCCAGCTAAGGTCTATTACAGAATATTCAGAATAAAAGACCTACCCTTCTCACTTTACAAAAGTAGACAAACACAACAGTGTTGGGCAGTGTATTTCAGAAGGTGGAGAGTTTTTGCACTCTGTAACAAGATACCCTAGGAAATAACTCCTATTATTTATTCCTCCTAGTCTAAGCACCTTACAGTCTCTGCTTTAGTTCTCATAATCATATTTTTCAAATGCTTTTCTATTCTATAAGTGCCTTTCTGATGATGTGTGAACAGATATTTAACTGGCAGATAAAGCTTTCTCTTAATGCCAGGAAAATGTTCTTTATGTAGAGGCTCCGTGGAACAGCAAGTGAATAAAGGAGAAAATGAGGGTGATTTATAGAGATGCTTTCTGTACTGTTCCATCAGGACCCAGGACCCCACTTATCTCAGAGCATCACAGTAGATCCCTTTGGAAAATGCACATTTCCTATCTACTTAGTGTTTACCAAGCATGCTCATTTTTAAAAACGATTGCAATGAAATAACTTCTCCTCACACTTGTTTCAGTCTGAATGTAGACTTCCTTTTAGATAAGAAGAAAGGTGTGCATTGTTTCTTCCAAGAGATCAGCTAAGGATTTAGAACTGCATTTACCCATAATCCTCCCCTCTCTCAGAGCCCAGCAATCACCAATGATGAGCCTTGGGATAACTGACAACTTAAAAAAATGAAATCACCCATCTGGTAACCTCCACAAATCAAGAAGCCATGATCAACAGGGCATGCATTTAATTAGAACCTACTTACAATCTGGGTGTGGTAGTGCACCCTGGTAATAAGAGGCTGAGTTATCGAGAATCTTGAGTTTGAGGGTATCCTGGGCTACATAGCCAGACTCTGCTTCAAAGCAATAAGGATTTAGAGAATGCATTTAGAAAATGTTACTGTAGGAGACTCATGAGGAAGCTAGTATCTTTTAGGAAGTTTCAGTTAGGGACAAAAACAGAATTAGAAGATACCCCCTGCATGCCACCCTGCCTTTGCAAGAACGGAACTCAGAAATGGAATTTGTGTGTGATCCAGATTCATCCACAACAGCTGCAGCGCCCCCTGCTGTCCACAATCTAGCATACCACCTAGATGGCCTAGCCTCTGGGATTTGCCCTTTAAATCTACAAACAACTCAACAGGGAATTCACAGAGGAAACACAAATGGCCAATTCCCATTTAAGAAAATGTTCATAATCCTTAATTATCAGGGAAATGGAACTCAAAACAACAATGAGATTCCACCTCACTCCAGTCAGAATGGCAGTTATTAAAAAAATCTACCAACTATAGATGTTGGTGAGGATCCTGGAGAGGGCATTGGAGGACAGGGAGGAACCCTTATTCACTGCCAGGGGGAAGACAAACTATGGAAAGCAGTGTGGAGAAAGATGAAAATAGAGCTACCCACAAACCCAGCTATCCCTCTCCTGGGCATCTCCCCTCAAGATACCTTGCTTCAGCATTGGGACATCTGCTCAACCATTTTTATAGCAGCTCAATTCACAATAGCAAAGAATGGGAATCAACCCAAATGCCCATCACTGGATGAATGCACATCAAAGTTATGGTACATATAAACTATGGAATTTTACTCAGCTGAAAGGAAAAAATGACATAATGAAATTTAAAGAAAAGTGGATAGACTTGGGACAGATCACACTTAGTGAACTCACAAAAAAACCAAGAGAAAAATGCCACATATTCTCCCTCATCTGCAGTTCCTAACTAGGTTAAGCTTGAATAGTAAGCAAACCTGACAGGTAAATTGAGAGACTGACAAAGGGGATGGAAGATATACACTGATCTAAACCAACAATAAATAGATACTGTAAAATCCTTACTATCATACAGTAAGCTCTCGAGGAAGCTGGGAGCATCATCTGGTCAGAAGGTCTCTGAAGAAAGTGGGAAGAAGTCTAACTCCAAGACAAGTGGCTCTAGCCTACAACTCCCTGTCCCAGTCATTGGTTACTTCTCAATCTGAGCTGTTGATCAAAGAGACCAAGAGGTCCCCAAAACAAGACAGTCTCATGTCAAAGCTCTTAAATACCTGCCCCAGGCAAAAGATAAGACTATTGCTGAAGATACCACAGACTGTCATCACCCAACCCTGAGAGACCCTGCTGAATCTAGAAAGGTATCCAGTTCTTGGATGGTAGCCTGTGTAGTGCTGGAAGGTATTACATAAGCTGCCAGGGGAAATTGGCCAATGATATTCGGAGCAAACATTGATATATACAACACTGACTGATGTTACAGGAACGCTCAGGAGACCACTATATGGAGAGACCAGCAAGGCAAGAAGTGCTCATCTATGCAATAGTGGCCCTAATCGTAGGTGGGTAATTAACAGCTTGCTGATTGACTAAGAGATCTGCTCATTGCCAAGGGATCCTTTGATTTGCTGGGATCCATAACAAACTCTTATGGAAACCAAGAACCTGGGCTTATGGGGAAACTCCCACTACCCAGAGATCTACAGAAAAGCCAAACCCATTAGACTCTTGCTAAATCAACAATGTTTGTCTCAGTCAATCTATACACACCTCACTCTCCATTGGAGATTCTGTATATCTTTCAGAAGGTAGTAAGAACTATGGACAACCCAATTCCACCAACAGAACCTGGGAAAATGGCTGACATTCAGGCAAGAGGTGAACCATTCCTAACTCATCATCTAGGGCCCATATGAAACCTTAGGGGAAGTGGTAAGATGAGCAAGAGACCTACGTCTACAGCAAGTCAGATAACCCATGAAAGGGTAATGGAGACAGACATCAAGGACAGCCAACACAGGCCAAAGCAGAAATCCAGAGACTCTTAAGACCTCAACAATAAATCAGACTTAAACTCACTCACCATGACTCAGGAAACTATGGAGAAGAGGGTGCAGAAAGATTGTAAGAGCCATTGTGGGGGAGAATATCCAAAGACACTGCTCCTGTTAACAACAAACAATAACAACAATAATAACACACACACACACAAAAAAAAACTGGCTACTGCTTATACAAGTCATAAACTCCTGTCTTTTGACTGGCCCAGCAATCCCACTGAGGAGGGCCCACAGAGGGTTGGGGATAGGGAGGAGGAAAATGGGGTACCATCACAAGACTTGCTCATACATCTAATTATTAATAAATAAGTTTAAAAACAATCTACAAACCAATTGGGTCTTCCCTTTGCATACCTGAATGGTAAGAATCCATTTTCAATCAACTACCAAGGCTTGTCCACACTGTTCCCAGTCCTCTCTTTGCCCTGCCATCTCTGCTCAGATACACATGAGTCTGGCTGGGTTGGGGGTGAGCAGAGCACTGTTTCTTGGCCTGGGAATTTTCTGCTTGACTTACTCTTTGAGGTAACTTCTCACTTTAATTACATGCATGATTTTCTTCTTGTCTCTGAATTTACCACGTGTGCATTTCCCTTACATTCTAGGTTTACCACGTGGGTATCTCCTCTAACCTCTGGTCCTGCTAGCTGAGTAACTTCTCTAAACTTGGGACAGCCACGGTATAACTCTTTACTACCAATTTCTCACTGCCTGGCATTCTCTCCAATTCTCAAAACATCACCACTTCTTTTTAACTTTCTTCCATGGGGAAGCTCCAGATGGGTTCTGTGCCTTCCACAGGAGTGTGTGTTTGTTTCTAAATCTCCACACAGGTCTTATCTCCCATGTGCTATGGCTGTCTCCAGCCTCTTTCCCTAAGGAAGGGCCTCCATTCTCTTAAAGGAGCCTCATGAACTGGGATGGGTGTTCCACATGACTTTGTGTTTCCTGCTCTCCACGTGTGTGTGACTCTCCTTTAACCTTCTTTCTAGACCCCAACTTCCCTTAGATAAACCCCACCATTTGTGACTTCTCCCTAAATCAATTCAATAATTCATCATTTATCCTACTTGAGTACATTTTTATCAAGTCTTTATTAAAAATAGGCCAGGACCCAAAATTGGAATTCATAAATTTGGAAAACTTCCCATGATCCCCCAAATCCTGCAGAACGTCTCCTCCCATTCTAGTTCTCTTTTGCTCCACTGGTGTTTTCTGAGCCTTTAATCATGGCTGTGAGGATTATAGCTGATGAAACAGATAACTTCAATGTGGTCAATATATTGAATTTGTTACAACCTGTGACCTGGTCCTTAGTACAAGGGAGTTCAGAAATAATACTACCTAGTCTCTGGGAGTTCCACACTTGTCAAATTTGAGTTACAGTCATGAAGACCTCAGGAAACTGACATATAACCCAGTGAGAAAAATAGCTGTAATGTGGACCAGAGATTGAAAGTAGTGTGTTCTGCAGGATTTTGAAGACACAGGTTCATAACCTCACTGCTACTTGCTGTGTGATAATAAAGTAAGTATTGAACTTTCAACATTTCCCTCCATCTGGAAAGAGTAATCAGAAATTTCTCCTTAGAGTCATAGCTATGAGCTGAAATGACATTTACATATTAGTGATTAGAGTCATCAATTTGGTATATACCCATGATCACCCATGCAGCAGACATCATAATTAGCTGTGGGGACAGTGCTGTGACTGAGTCAAGCCTGCCTGGGCTTTGAGGCAGAATGAGCGTAAAACAAGGCTGTGCGGTACCACTGGCCCATTGGAAGACTTTGCAGAGCCAGCTGCACGAACGACAGTTACAGATGCTCAAAGAGGGCACTGTAGTCAGGTGAGCAGATGGGGACAAAGTTTGTTCTCAGCACCCTTGTTTGAGCTCTTTTAGTTGTCTGACATCCCTGGTGACTGACGGCTTCATTGAATGTACATCTCCAGAAAGCTGAAACTACCTAACACTTGCAAAGGTCACCTCATATGCCGGACAAGATGATCTCTTTGTAGCTCGAGATCTGGTTGTCTCTCTGGCATTTTTTTTTTGCATCCATTTTTGTTCTTACCCATTAGGTATTTGTGGCTTATTCACAATGTGCCAATTCAGCTGAACTGGAAAATGCCTTTGGGGATTTTCATGCCCATAGTACCGCTACATGAGGCATTTTGCCAGAGAGCTTGACGACCAAAGTAGAACAGTTTTCCATTTCTTCTTGTACGTGGAGAGTCGGCACAAGGCCTTTTCCGCATGGTAGCCCTGAGTCTTGAGCTGTTCCAACACTGCGGCTTCTTCCTAACACTGAAGTTGGTGAATTTGAAACAATGGCAGCCTGGTGACCTGACCATCCTGTGGAATCCTCTCAGCTCCAGGGTGCCCTTGCTTCTTCCATTTTCACAGTCACCTTTCTTTCCTAAAACCTGCTCAGCTGAGCCCTTACTCTTGAATCTGATACCCAAGAAAAGGGTTTCATGTACTACTGACCCAGCCCCAACATGAGTGGCTTCATCAGGCCTACATAACTTGTGTATGAGGTTTGCTTCCATGATTGAACTACAATTTAAAAGTGTTTTTCTTTTTGTTTTATGAGGTAGAGTTTCACTCTAGCTCAGGCTGACCTGGACACCTCTATGTAGTCTCAGGGTGGCCTTGAACTCACAGTGATTCTCCTACCTTTGCTTCCCAAGTGCTGGGATTAATGACCTGTTCCATTCGTCTAAGGCTAGCTGTCCTCATTTCAAAATTTCTGGAATGAGGAACAAAGGCAGAGCCAATAAATAAATGCTTATCCTTCTTTCTTTTTTAGGAGGTTGCCTTACAGATATATGATTTGCACACAATAAAACTATAAAGTATACCATTCAGTGGTTTTCAGTATATTCACAAAGCTGTACAATCATCACCACTATCAAAAGGTAGGGTTTCATTCTTTCTAAACTCCCTGTGCCCATCAGCAGGACTCCCCATCTCCCCTCTTTAGACATGCTCATACTATCAATTTGCTTTGTATCTCAGTAAAATTTCCCACTCTAGATACTTATATCAATAAAGTGGGACAGTAGATCTTCTTTTCTACCTGTTTTTATTTTTCATGTCACAGCATGTATCAGTATTTCATAGCCTTTTCTAACTAAACAAGTTACAATGCATGTATATGCTACATTTATTTTTTATATGTTTTTCAGTTGATAGACACTGTGATGGTTAAGTTTATTTGTCAACTTGACCTGTGTAATAATCCACAGTAATCTTGGGTGGGTCTCTGAGTTGGCCTGTAGAAAGGATTGACAGAATCCTTTTGTGATTTTGGAGAAGGGAG